>RJWJ010001209.1:47585-92807 GCA_004363605.1 Indri indri | reverse complement strand
CGCCGTGCCCGGCTAAATTTTTCTATTTTTAGTTGTTTGGCTAATTTCTTTCTATTTATAGTAGAGACGGGGGTCTCACTCTTGCTCAGGCTGGTCTCGAACTCCTGAGCTCAAGCAATCCTCCTGCCTTGGCCTCCCAGAGTGCTAGGATTACAGGCGTGAGCTACTGCTCTCCGCCTGTAAGAAGTTTTAACATGACTAATAGGAGAATTTTAAAATACCATACAAACTAGGGGCTGTAGAGGATTTCAGGTCAAACAATGCTCCGGCATTGAATTATAGACTTCTGGAGCTGAAGGAATCTTAGAAAACATTCAAACCAACTCTCCCATGTTACAAGTGAGAAAACTAAAGGCCAATAGGGCTTAAATAACTGGTTCCAAGTCTTATACCTTCTCAGCAAACTGATTCAAGTTCAGTTTTATGGAAATGAAAAGTAGAAATGGAGAATTATTCTTCTAAATTGTTGATTGACAACATGGCTTAGTGAGAAAAATGTTTTCAAATTATTTTTGTTGTATCTCATTGTGTCTGGACCATGTAATAATACCTAAGGGAAAAGCATAGCACCATTAAGAAATCTACTTTAAGAAGCATTAGTGTCAAGCAATGTCAATTTCTCCTAATTTCAGACCACAGGTACTCATGTTCTAACAATTTCCTAAGAAATCTGTCTAGTAGCATATTCTACAATATAAAGAATTAAAAAGAACAAATACTCTCCTTCAAAACAAAGATCCAAGAGAGGACTAGAAACTTCCATATTGGACAAGGTTGTAACAAAAAGGGTTACAAAACATTTAGATGCATGTAACCTACTAGGAGAAAAAAAAGCAAAACAAAAGAATCTTCTACAGTTAAAGCATGATTTATTTACCACAATTAATTTAAATGTTAAACATGCATTTACACAATGCTTTATCCATGAATATGATAGAGTCAGGCTTTCAAAAGATCTTTGACAAGGTCATAGACCATAGGTTATTAAAATAAAAGTTAAAATATTAGCATTTCTAGTATTGGGTTATATTTCTTATACAATGATCAATTATTAATACATTTGTCCAATAACTATAAATCATTCAGAATTATTGAAACCTACCATAGTGATGATATAGCCTCTTAATATTGATCACTTATTAATTTTTTAAATGTTGCTTGGGGTGAGAGAGTGTTGACCAAAGTCCAAGGCTAAGTATCAGGAGACCAGTATTTTCTTTCTTTTTGTATTTTCTTTCTTTTTTTTTTCCTTGGGACCACGGTCAGGAGACCAGTATTTTTTGCCATGTCTTTTTGATTCTGTGGGCTCCAGGCATTTTTCTTTTCACTCTTTGGAGCCTAAATACTATACTACTTTTAGGTGCTCTGAGATTTTATATGAAAACATTTACCCATGCTAACTATGTGGCCATACTATATTAGCATATCTTTAAAAAATTTAATCTTTTAAAAATCTCTGTGTATTTATTTTCAGTGACCTAAAAGAGAAAATAAAAAAGGAGCATAGAATATAGGAACATGGAAATACAGAATTGTTTAATTATTAGTTGCACAAGATCTCAGCCATTCTATTCAAATTTATGAAAAGAAATTTTTCATTATCCTTCTTTTTCTCCTTCCTGCTTTTTTCTTTCTTTCTTTCTCTTTCTCTCTTTCTCTCTTTCTTTCTTTCTTTCCTTTCCTTTTCTTTTCTTTTTTCTTTTTCTTTCTTTTTCTTTCTTTCCTTTCTTTCTTTTCTTCCTTCCTTCCTTCCTTTCTTTCTTTCTTTCTTTCCTTTCTTTCCTTTTCTTTCTTTCTTTCTT
Source organism: Indri indri (assembly GCA_004363605.1). Lineage (NCBI taxonomy): Eukaryota > Metazoa > Chordata > Mammalia > Primates > Indriidae > Indri > Indri indri. Next base: position 91,005 of record RJWJ010001209.1, on the reverse strand, counting down.
TCTTTCTTTCTTTCTTTCTTTCTTTCTTTCTTTCTTTCTTTCTTTCTTTCTTTCTTTCTTTCTTTCTCTTTCTTTCTTTTTCTTTCTTTCTTTCTTTCTTTCTTTCTTTCTCTTTTGCCTGGGGCTAGAGTGCAGTGGCATCATCATAGCTCACTGCAGCCTCCAACTCCTGGGCTCAAGGGATCCTCCCATTTCACCCTCTCAAGCAGCTGGGACTACAGGCGTGGGCTACCATGCCTGGCTAATTTTTTTTTGTAGAGACAGGGGCCTCGATCTTGCTCAGGCTGGTCTCGAGCTCCTGGCCTCTAGCCATCCTCCCACCTCAGCCTCCCAAAGTGCTGGGATTACAGGTGTGAGCCACCGTGCCCGGCCTCCTCCCTGCTTTTGAAGTGCGTGTATATTTGTGTGTGTCTGTGCATGTGTCTGTGTGTGTTGTGGCTTTTAACCAGTTTTACCTCCTTCAAGGTTCATACTTCCAGGCATGGGGTAATCTTTCTCCTTGCTTCCTCTAGCCCAATTATTAAGTCTCAAAAGAGAACAACAGACAAAGTGTGGGGGGTGAGAAAGTGACATATAAGCCAATTACACAATTCCTTACCTGGATTTACAGAAGAGAGGGAAAGGAGTAAAATAAGGTGATTAAGTCGATATGTTTATATCATCCACAATTTATAAGGAATTCTCTCTCATGACTTATAAAAGGTAACTACAGGGAAGATTCTCTTTTTAGTACAAGTTATTGAAAACTTATAATGCATTTAATGAGAAAAATGAAAGATTTTTACCCTAGTTTAGTTTTGCAAGAGTCATGAACATAATAAGAATGAAAAATTACCTCATTTTAGTGTTTTACTGGAAACCACAGCACATGCAGATTGAGTGTCTAGAGCCTCAGATGTACTGACTTTTGGGATCTGGCTTTAATTACTTTCTCCAACTTTAGTTCTTGTTTTCTCAGAGCAATAGACGTTCAATGATTATGTTATACTAAAATTATTTGATCTTGAAAGGCATTTTGGAAGAGATGTTTGATATAGCCATAATTGAGCATTTCTTAAGAAATCTTTTCCTCGAGCATTTTATGAGTTTAGTTAAATAATAGACTGTCAAGTTTGGCAGAGGAATTGGTTTAAATGCCCTACTACAGTACAGATGTATTGGAAGTTCTATCTTATTAATTTGATAGAACCAATGGAATAAATCCAGTTATTTGATCTTGTTGCTTTTTGTACCCCCTTAATCTAGTTTGCATTTTTCATTCCCTTTAATTTATATTTTTTTTTACTTTTTTTTTTATTTCACTTTTATGGGTCCAGTCATTCCCTTTTTCAAGAATGAAATATGCTATAAATACATTAAATTCACATCCATACATACGAATGAGTATTTTTTTTATGCAGATTATCTCTGAGTGAAAATCTTGCAAGCTAGGTAAAAATTTCTGCTTATTTTGGTGTTAGGAGGTTGAGGTAGTTGATTAAGAAAGGTCATTAGGGGAAAATCAGGTTTCATTATGTTGTACTACAAGGACTGATGTGTGTATATGCAATGAAAAGGGTGCATGTGTGTTTACATGCAAACATGTATGTAAATGTACACCTATGCACAGTATATATAAATTAAATGTATAAAAATTTTAGCATATGTTAGATTACATGTGCTTACATACAAATATAGGTAAATGTATATACTTATGTCTAGATTATGTATGTAAATTAAATATACAAACACACTTTAGTATATATTAGATTATATACATATGTCAATGTGTGTATGTATTTATTACACCCAAATTGTGTATAGAGATGCTATAAAATCATGTATTTCTAGGCTAAAACCAACAAATGATGGTCAGTATTCAAAGAAAATAATAAAAATTAATTTGTTAAAGAATTATCTTTTTGTTTATACTTTAATTTTAAAAATTAATCATCCATTTAAATGACAAGGCTCTTTTTCCTATGGAAGTGTGCGGATTAGCTCTCTGATAGCAAAGGTAATGATACAGTATAGGAAATGTGGATCTAGCTGTCAGAAGTTCTAATTTGTATCCTGATTTTGCCTCTTACATGGCTACGTGATCTTAAGCAATTCACTTAGCCTCACAATTCATTGCTCCTGTAGTGACTACAGTCGTGAAACAGACAGGAGTTAGCACTCTGGGTGGCTTTTTTGTTAACGTTTCTGTAAAGTTTTGCTGTGGAGGACCAGGTAATTTGTATTTTAGGTTGTGCAGACCATACAGTCTCTCTGTTGGAACTACCCAACTTTGCCATTGACAATATTAAACAAATGAGAGTGGCTATATTCCAATAAAACTTTATTTATGGACACTGAAATTTGAATTTCATATAATTTTGGCATGTCATGAAATATTATTCTTCTTTTAAGTTTTTTTTAACCATTTAAACATATTAAAACCGTTCTTAGTTTGTGGGCCATGCAAAAACAAGTGGCACACCAGATTTTACACATGAGTTGTAATTTGCCAATATCTACTCTAGAGTCAGAAAGAACGTCCGATTTTTGCTCTGTCAAAGCTACGTGACTTTCAGTAAGTTATAATACTTTCTTTCTCTTGGCCTTACATTTCCTACTTGTAAAAATGAGTATAATAATAAAATATTCTATATTAAATGATAGAACATGTCTAAGTATTAGTACTTAGCATGCTTCCTGACAGAGTGTATAATAAATATTAATAAAAATTAATAAAAATTACAGAGTGTGTAATAAATATTACCTTTTACTATTGTTATTATTCTATTTAGTAAAGAAGAAACTAACATATTAATTTTTAAAAAATTAATATTTTTAGTATAATAATTTGATAACTTATTTGGATTTAAACACTAAAAACAGGTAATCTCAACAGCCAGATTGCTCCTAATGGTAAGGAGATAGTTTAGAATATGCTCTTTGAAGAAATAATGTATTCATTTTTACTCCTTTGAATGAATACATTTTTCAGGGGCATCTAAATTATAACTGACTAAACAAATTTATGTAAGAACAATTAAAAAATTTATAACACTGCATAGATGTTAATCACTGTTATTCTAGAGAATAGTATCAGAGAATAAACGAGGTAAAAAGAAAATGGGTCATTGTTTTTCATTGGGATTATAATTTTAAACACATTTTCCCATATCCCAATTAATTAAGTGGAATACCTAGCACATGGATGTACCCACTTAGGCACCTAATTAACACTGCTTTGCCCTGGGTAGAGTGCAGTGGCATCATCACAGCTCAATACAATCTCAAACTCCTGGGCTCAAGCGATCCTTTTGCCTCAGCCTCCCAAGTAGGTGGGACTATAGGTGCAGGCCACAACACTTGGCTAATTTTTCTATTTTTAGTAGAGATAGGGTCTCACTCTAAGTTCTCAAACTCCTGAGCTCAAGTGATCCTCCCACCTCGGTCTCCCAGAGTGCTAGGATTACAGGTGTGAGCCACATTGCCAGCCCCATTCTCTCCTTTAATCAGCGTGTTTTAACCTCTTGTTACGCATTCCCATAGGCTGTAAGCTTTTGATTTTCTTTTTTACTTGAACTTTAGTAACAGATTTATTTTGATTTACAAATAGAAAGGGAGGTAGAGCGGAAGGATTAAGACTAAGGGACTGAAAGGGGCAGCCATGTGGCACAAATCATAGCCCCTTCACAGCTGGGAAAATAGCAGAACAAGATCCGTTGCTGTTCATTGGCTTTGTCTGACCCAGGAATGTTCAGTAAGTCTAGTGTTCTGTAGATGTGGGTCTGCTCAGGCAGAATCTTAAGTGGGAACTGAGGGCTCAGAGTTCTCAGTCCTGTACCCTGGGACTATCCGTGCTGGAGAATTGAAACGCTTAGAACTAATGCAGAACATCTACATAGATACTCAGGTCAGAAAAGCCAGGGCTGCTAACCTAATTCAGCAACAGTCCTGTCAGAGTCTTCCTCCCCCAGGATAGCCTACGGCCAGCCTGTTCTAGATACTTCTCTCCAGTGTGTAGGAAGGGTTGAGTTCATGTGCCCTAACAGTAAGAACTGGATTACTCGCCAGTGACTCTGTTCTGATCTTAAACACTTACTTTGAATCACTAAATTTTCCAGCTAGTTATACAATGTTGTTTATCCAAGATTCTCATCGATCATTCTCAGCAGTTGATACACTCCACCACGTAGTGCTCAACCAAAATTAATTCCAGTAGTGTCTGGCACATACTGACTTGTAATGCCAAAGATGAATTAGAATGTGTTGACTCCACATAGCAACAATTTTTTTTTAAAAAAGAAACCAACATTGATTTCTATTTGGTTTCCAAGATTAAGTCATTCAGGAATTATCAAAGTATGAGATTTCAATAACTCCACCTTTTCTCCAGGGATAAAGTTACGTTTATGGGTTGAAATGGAAGCCACAAACAGAGCATTCCTTTCCAAAATGGCCTTAGTCATTGGCCTTTGTTGCAGCAGAAGCTCTGAAATCTCCTGTATGGGGAGGTGCAACATCCAGACATTTGGACCCTTCATCTCCTGGCCATACTGCTCAGGAAAGTCTTTCTTCTCATCCAATACTCCAGGTTACTGTTAGGAAATAATTGACTAAACTATGGTGAAGATCCCAGAAGGTCTTGGGTTTAGAAGTGTTTTACAGGGTCTTGGGAGAGGAAACTAAGGATTTCTTGTGGTAGAATGAAGGGCAGGGGTGCGTACCTAGTAGCTTGTGGAAAAAGCAACCTCCACAAAACCTGAAATAATTAAGAGCTTTGCTACAGAAATCTATGCTGCATGGCTATCCATGCCAAGGATGGTCTTCTAAACTTTGTAATAGAACAACATAACCCCAGGGGAACCAAGGCACCTGGAATCAACTGGGAGTCACAGACTCCTGCCAAGATATCCAGGCATTATTCTTTCTTCAAAGGCTGTGAGCAAAAGAAATAAGCTCAGTGTTCTCTGTCGCTTCTGACACTAGTGTGTTTCCAATTTTAGAGGCAGTTCAAAAGAATTAGAAAATTGCTAGACTTCAGAGGATGTGGGATTTGACAGCTTATCAGTTTCCCATAGTCTTTAAGGTTCCAAGGGACACTGGAGTCATGGGTACCCTGTTTTCTTATCTGGGAAACAACTGAAGCTAAGAATACCCTACCCCCAGTCCTGGCTTCTTGCCCACGCCCCCTAGGGAGAACCACTTTCAGACAACTGAACCACTGCTGAACTTGCTAAATGAATGTGCACATCTGTTACTTTCATGTTGAGCATCCACAGAGCAGAACTTAAGAGGATGTGTTAAAAGGAAGATAATCCTTAGGAGGCCTCTCCCACCCCTTCAGCTGCCCCTAGAACATTAGTTTATCCTACGTAGGATGAAACTTGCCAAAAGTTAAACAAAACCTGTCACATTGTCTGAAGACAAAAATAAAAAGGCAGGGAAAATAAACATCAGAATTCTACTTTCCTACTAATAGTATGAGTTTATGCTTTTGCTAAGTGGACAATTTGTTTTTGATCCATCTTCTATGTGACATACCTGGACTTTGCTCATTGTCGCCCACCTGACATGAACCAAATGCCTGTGGCACATCTCACAGGAGCTATGATTTTTCCATGTTATGATTTCTAATAACCTCTCTATCAATTCCAGTTAAACTTTGTTAACTGTATTTCTTCAACCTAAGTCCTCATCACATTGAAGATGGTATTCCCAGGTCTTAAAGTAGCAGACAGGATTGTTCCAGAATCTCTCTGGCTCACTGTTGACAGACAAAAGCCAGCATTTGTATAGGGTGTTATATCTGCCAAGTGCTTTTGGAGTACACATTTTCCTTCCTTCTTTCAATAAGCCTCTGAGATAGGTAGACAGTTATTTTCATTCTCCTCTTATAGATGAAGAAACTTGAGGATAAATGACTTGTTCCAGGTCACATAGACACAACTTCAGTTTCCAAGCCCTGTATTTTTCTACTAGACTGGTAGCCTCTCTTGATTAGGTATTGATAATTCATGAACTCATTATTTCTTAGAGATCCTTAAATATAACAGAAGAGTCATAGGGTGGTGTCCTTAGAGTAGAAGTTCTGAGTTGCCATTTTCTTGGGAAAGAATAAGAAAAAGAACAAAAAGTTCTTTTTGCAACTAGAAACCCATCAACTCTTTCAGGCTGATTATTATAGCTAAAGTAATTATTTTCCTGCCCTTCTTCTCCCACAGAGGCCCCTGGAGGAGTGTCAGTAATTGGGTCACTAAGCAACCTTTTTTCCTTTTTTTTTTTTTTAACTTAGAGAAATGGAAAACATGTGGGTTATGCCACAAGCCATGAGAATAATACCTGATTGACCATTGGGTAGTCCAAACCTGGCTCATTTTTATTTTGGAGATAAAAATCTAAAACCTGAAACTGTTCTGGAATTTTTTTCAACAGATTTTTATTAGCAAATATAATTCAAAGATATTTCATTTTGGTCTTTCCCTGGTCTTCTTTCCTTTAGTTTTCCCAATATACATTCTACTTCATTGCTTGCCCTTTCTGGTCTTTAATTTCTCTCCATTTGCCTTCTTTTTATGCACCTGTCATATTTTATATTTTAAAGATAATTCCCTTATTTTTACCAAATGCCAAGGATCTGTGTAGCCAGTAGGCATCTAAGATTTATGGATGACCACAGGGATGCTGTTGAGTAGGCGTCTGTTTGCCATTTACTCTAGCAAATGAACAAGACAATCTATTTTACTGTGATAAGAAAATATTCGAACTTCTAGAACTTTTTTTAGATTTATTTTTATTTCATACATTTTATTTTATATTTTTATAACTTATAATATATTTAAATAGTTATATGTCTATATATAATTTACAAAGTATACTAATATACATTTATTGCAAGTATATGCTCAAAATATTTTTACTACTGTGTTCATGATTTTAAAAATTTGGCAGTCAGAGGCATAAAGAAGCAGTGAATGCAAATAATAGTACTAGCTACTATTATATTTACTGACTATGTACAAAGTACTGTTCAATTGTTTTATTCATATTAACTTACTTAATTTCACCAACAACTCTTTGAGGTAAAGGTGTCATATTAAGGTACCATGTTGTTCCCATGCTGCAGATGGGAATACTGAGTGACAGAGAGGTTGGGTAGTTTACACAGAACTTCTAGTGGCAAGATTGGCACCCAAACTGGTGGGCCCCCAGACTCTGTGGTCTCAGCCAACCCTGTGCACTGCATCTGGCAGTTATTGAACAGAGTGAGAGGAGAACTGGATTTAGTGTTCTGAGGGCCACGTATGGGAGCTCATTCTCCTCACTCCTGTGCTAAGAAGCATTCTTTATTCCCTGTGGATACTCTCTTATCTTGAACTAGTTCTGCATGCCAGGTGTTGGGGCCACAAAGATATATTAGACATGTATTCTGCTCTCAAGAAGCTACCGTCAATGCAGAAGATAGCTATGTAAATAGCTATAATATGTGTAGAAAGTGAGAAAAATAAAAAAATAAAAAGCTACAGGAATTTGGAAGGGGCATTTCTTCCACAGGGAGGAACTGGGAAAGACTGTGGCGTCTGCTTTGAAGCTAAATCACCATATAATTTTGTAACAAATTTCACCATGAAAATATCTTTGGAAATACTCGCTTTGGGCCTTGGCCTTACGCCTTTTCCCTTTCACAGAGTCTTCTATATATTTAAAAGCAGTGTGCTCCTCTGAGGCTGGGCTTTAGCTAAGCCTTGCTCACCTGGATCTCCCAGGCAGGGGGATGGGAATGTAGAGGGGTGGGAATGCAGGGGGGTGGGAATGCAGTGGGGTGGGAATGCAGGGGGGTGGGAATGCAGGGGGGTGGGAATGCAGGAGCAGCATCTCAGCAGGAGGGTCCAGCCCCAGGCTCTGCAGAGTTCAGTTTTGGTGCCCAGGCCATGCCCACTCCCGCCTGCTCTGGTGCCTAGTGGGAACAAGGCCATCTTTGGTGGAGTATAGTTCTACATCTCCTGGGATATATAAGGCCCAAGAAACTGGGGTTTTGTATTTAGTTTATAACTTAAAATTGTGGAAGTTGAGTTTTAGGCTTGGAGGCAGCCAAAAATGGTCTTCATCATAGAAAATGGTTCTTGATGGCACAAGATTTTTCCAGAATTATCAGCAAACAAAGGGAAAAAACTCCAACTTTGCAAAAGAGTTAATCGGGACCTGATGAGGCAAACAGTCAAGAGATGGTGCTATGAGTATGCACCATGAAGTGAGTTTTTTTCAGGCTAGGAGCTGCCACCTGTCAAGGTGGTTTAAATCAGGATTTTGGCAAAAGCATATTATTATGACAGTCAATAAATGTGAGTGAAACTCAGTCTCCTATACATACCCAATTTAGGAATGTAGTCAGTAAGCTGCTACACTGTGACTCAGCTCAGAAAACACAGAGAAAAAATGATTGAACTCACTAAGAGATATGAAAGTTTTCTTCCAGATTGTTAACCCACGGCAAAATTGGCCAATACGTGGGAGAGAAGCCAAACTATAATTTTTGCATTTTCTCTTCATATTTACTTTAAAAGATTTTGACTTGGAAGGAGCTTAGTATAGCACTTTCCAGGAAAAGAAAATCAACAGCATTGATAGATGTGTGATTCTACAGCACTGGACCCAGAAGTGCATGTAATAATCTTATCTCTAGGGGAGGAAATGGAATTCATGAGTGATTATGTCGAAACATGCCTGCAGACTTAATATGACTTATATGTCCCTTACGGAAAATATGAATTGTAAGAGAGGAAAAGTTCTGACTTTAGTTCTTAGATCTGCCACTGATTTAGCATAAAGCCTTGGACCAATCTTTGTGTCTCAGATTTTCCATGGATGAGATTGCTACCATGAATGTATCTTAGACCTTGTAATCATTTTTAAAGTTATTTTTAAATATAAACCCTCTGAGAAAGTTTGGCTTCACAGAAAATAAAAAGACATAAAGCAGAACTGATTCAAGCCCTCCAAGACATTGGCAGATGCTACCAAAGAGGGTTTTCAGACATTAAGAGCCTTCAGTCTCCCTTTAAAGCTTGTTTTATCTTTTAAGAAGTTATTCTTATAGTTTAAATATTCTTTCTTGCTTTAAATTTTTTCTGGTTCCTCCAACTCTATCCATTCTCTAAGTGGAAAACAATGTTATCCTACTCCTTGCAACATAAAAGAATTCATTATTAAAACTGACTTAATTTTCTTGAAGACTGGTATTTATTGAGCGCTTACTATGTTCTAAATATGATGCTTCGGAAAGGGATATAAAAGCTAGCACAATTCCAGACAATTCAAGAGAGACTTACTGCATTTTTATTGAAAAGTGTATTGAATCTGCAAGCTGAGACCTCCGATGCCAATCATTCAAAGGGAAATTTGCTTCTGCACCGCCCCGGGCATTCCCCCTCCGCTTGATCACCTCCAGTCTCCAAGCTGTCTCCTGACAAGCTGCTCCTTCCAATTTTTGCCATCACTTGGTTGCCAGGCAAGACAGATTGCCATGCAAAGTTAGGCACAATACAGGAATGAGTCAAATACTGTAAGTGCTGAATCAGTTGAAAAAGACAAGTTCTGCATGAGATCAAAGGGGAGGAATCACTGTTGGCCCTTCTGATCAGGAAAAGATAATTTGGGGTTAATTAACTATGTTTTAGTTTTTCGCAAAGTACAATACAAATGTGCATCTTTATGTTAGTAATGTCACATGGAAATCCCAATAATAGTTAACATTTATTTTATTCTTTTTAATGGCTTTAGAATTTTTTAAAATTGACAAGTAAAAATTATATATATTTATGGAGTACAACATGATGTTTGATATATATACACATTGTGGAATGGTTAAATCAAGCTAATTAACGTATCTATTACCTCACATATTTATTATTTTTTTGCACTGAAAACATTTAAAATCTACTCTTTTAACAATTTTCAAGTATACAATACATTGGTTAACTATAGTAACCATGTTGTACAATAGATCTTTTGAACTTTTTCCTCCTAACTGAAAAAAAAGAAGGAATGCTTCACAAATTTGTGTGTCATCCTTGAGCAGGGGCCAAGCTAATCTTCTCTGTATTATTCCAATTTTAGTATATGTGCCGCCAAAGTAAACACTAGTTGGTTTTCACTGAGTGCTTACTATGTGCCAAGCACTAACCAATGTGCATTCTTCCTCTCAACACTGTATTTAAAACTTTATAGATAACTAGAGAATCTATTTTTCCTAGGAGCCACATCAGGTCTGTGTGTATATGTGTGTGTGTGTGTGTACATAATTTCATGTAATCCACACAACCACCATTTGATATGGGTGTTATTATCCCATATGATTACCCAAGAAGGCTTGGAGAGGTTCAGTACCCAGACAGTGTCAGAGCCATGCTTCTGAACCTATTCTTTGCGTTGCTACAGTTCTAGTCTTATCTGCTATGCAGAACTGCCACTCCTGGAAATTTTCCCTGTTCCATTAACTTGCTAAAGAAAATAGCTGGCTAACTAGTTCTTTCCAGTCCTCTTTAGGGCTAAGACAAGAGAAAATTGGCATAAGCAGTGGGAGAGAAGCCCACTGGTGATTTTATCTCTAAAGTCATCCAGATGGCCATGAACTGATCCAATAGCCCAGGTCCTTTCCTCAGTCCTGAAAGGAAAATGACTTGTAGTCCAATGGACATCCATTTTATGTATAAATAAGGAATGTCTCACAAGCAACCCTAATCCACTAGGGTTACTAAAATCTAGTATTTATAATTAAAATGAATGGTAAACTATCATTTACTGAGGTCTCTAATTTAGTACTCTAAGAACTCGAGCTGCTTCACAATGAGGCAAAATCTTTAGAGTAACTGAACACATGTAAGTAGTTGTAATTCTTAAAATTTGAGGGAGGGACTTTTCTTATAAGTGTTATCTTGAATTGGTCACAGTTTCCAATTTCTACTCCTCTTGCTTTATTAATATATTTTTACAATTACTGTTAGGTTTACTTTTGTGAATCATTTTGTTCTTGCATAACTGCTGAGTTATAAACTTTTAACTGTTATTTCCTCATGGATTCTTATCACTCAGTTCTTTTTTTAATGAAAAGTAGGAATGAAAGTTAAGAAATGCTGATTTAAAGGGAAGAATTTCCAATGATTTCCAGGCCTTTTTCTAGCCTTAGAAATTTCAGACGAACATCAAAACAATGCTAGAGAGGAGGTATAATATTCTCTAATTTAAAGAAGAGGAAACCAAGGCTCAGAGAAGTTAAGTGACTTGCTAAGATTTAAGAGGTAATAAGTGGTAGAAATGAAATTAAAACTCAGGTCTGTCTGAGTCCAAACAATGTGCTCTTTCAATTACATTCCACTGTCAAACCCTGGAGTGTTTGCCATCTAGTCTTACCTCTAGACTTCTTTTCGTCCACTCATTTGGCTTAATATAACTCCAATCATTACTGACTACATAAGTAAAATTTTCTTAGTGCTAACTTCTAGAAAACTAAATTTCATTAGCAGGAATTTGAATATTACTCAGCTGTTAAGCTGGTGTATGATTATCTTTTGCTGTAAAGAGATTTTGGATATAATATGTTTTCCCTTTTTTTGGTACCAATATGTAAAATCTATATTTCAGGGACTAAAATGTATTAACATATCAAGTAAACTGCTTTAGGTAAGATGGCTCTAGATGTACACAACATTCGAGTAAAGATGAAGGAAAAGAAAAGAAAAAAACCTTTGACCTTGGAATTTCTTGCAGGCATTCTGCAAAAGCTCACTGACCTTGGAACTCTTGGATGTCTCTTATTGCTCCCAGCTGTCAGATGATATTATTAAAACATTGGCCATTTACTGCATTCAGCTCACGTCTCTCAGCGTTGCTGGCTGTCCAAAGGTATGTGCAGGAGTCAGAGCTCAGACATGTCAAATTTAAGCACTGCCAAGAAACGCAGGCAGGACAGCACTCCAGGGGCTGGACTCATCATAGAACTTGTTTTCTTTGCCATGTTTGAAGTATTCATTAGATTTTTTTTTCCTATCTCCAAATTGGAAATAGTTTTATGAATTCATTTGTGTCAAAGTAGAATTTTCCAAAAGCTAAGAACATAATTCTCATGTGTTAAAGATTTATTTAATTCATTAATGAGAAAACCAGCAAAATGATAAAGCCAGTGTGTAAAGCATCTGATGAACTTAGTATTTATAGGAACTGATGACAGAATGTTGGATTATGATTGTTAAGTTAGATCTAAAATTGGTTAATGTCCTACAAGGCAATAAAACCATAACCTTGGGGTTAGTTTCTACCAGAAACTAACTACCAGAAATATTAATAATATCTCTCCTGGACAAAAATATAACATGTTATTATAACATGTAACTTCATTGAGTTGGGGCCTTAATCAACAGTAAATAGTATGTCAAACAATGGCATGATTTCCTATAGAATTCCTTAGGTGGGCCTGTTAAACAATGTTCCACTTTGACATTACAATGACATATTATCATCTTCTGTCTTATTTTCAAGTGTTTGATAATTTTTCTAGACATCTGTGTACAGATGAAATATGTACTCATTGTCAAAAACCTGGACTATATATACAAGCTTAAAGGAGAAAGTAAAGATCTGCTGCCCTACCACCGCCTAGATATAACCATTGTTGGCATTTTATACTTATTCTTCTAGAATTTTTTCTATGCCCAGAGAGATTATAAATAGTTATAGGAGGCTTATGTTTTGCCTTGTTTTTTAAAGAACAGAATAATACTCTCTGAAATATATTGTAACCTAGCTTCTTTTCTCTTAATATACCCTGGGCATATCTCCATGTCAAGAAATAGAGATCTTGAGTTCTGGATTAATACAGCAGATTGAATATATACATATAATGTTGTTCCTCTTGAAACCCTACCAAAACTGTAGATGAAGAGTGAGGGCCCATGTAGATAAGGAAAACAAGAGAGGAGACAAGAGCAACGAAATTTTGGAAGCTTGAAAATAGATGGACTAATTTAGCAGATCAGAGACAGCTTTGAATCCTAAGCCAAAAGTAGAGAAAGCTGGGGGAAAAAAATCTGATTTACACCATGATCTTCAAACTTGGCAGTAACGTATAGCTACGGATCAGGGTTGAGAGGGGGGCTAAAATAAGGAAGACTGAATTAAAGATTCTTGAGAAGTAGGTAGATCACTAAATCCTTTCCCCTACTCCACACCTCTGAGCAACTATCCCTCCCCATCCCAAACAGAAGCCTGGAGATTTATTTCCTAAATCCAGGTTTCTCAACCCTGACGGTATTGATATTTTGGACGAAATAATGCTTTGTAGTGGAGGGTTGTCCTGGGCACTGTAGGATGGTTAACAGCATGCCTGCCTTCTTCTCACTAGATATGAGGAGCACCTACCCCTCTGCCCCGCCAATCAAAAATGTCTCCAGACATTGCCAAATGTTCGCCGGGTGGCAAAATCACTCCTGATAGAGACCCACTGCTCTAGAGATAGTAAAACAGAGTGTTGCTCAGCCCATTAAGTGACTGAATGCTGAGAGCAGAGACACTCAAGCACTTTTTCCAACTCAGCATTCAGAACTTGGAGGCCAGATCTTTTCCTCCAGGCAAGAGATTGGTAGCCTCTTCTCTGGGCACCCTGACTAACCCAAGATAAAAGACCTAAAATTACTGACAATGAGGGGTTTCCCAACAAATAACCCACCTAGACCATCCTTCGTTGAAGCTTGTAGTGGAGAAGCCCCACACCATGTACTTAGACCTTCCAATCAGTTTTTAGTCCTCCACTATTAATTGTAAACAGACAGTCGAGGATTACCAGACATAAGAGGAAAGTCTCTAAAGTGGAAGATAATGACCAAAACAAATTAACAGGAAAAATTGGAGTTAGCAAAATATGAAGAAGGAAGAAAGCTAAAAAGTCTTTTTAAAAATCCTCAGAAATTGCAAGGTTATTAACAACCTTGTTCTCTTCTATTGTGCATACCGATGGGCTTTTATTTGCTGCAGCATCACCCCAATTCTCAAGATGCCCTACATTCTAGTTAATCTAGAAATTCAGCTTCTATGTTGTTTAGTTTGTGTGGTGAGTGGATTAAATCTTCCACAGCTAAATGTGCTGCAATAAAGAAGAGGAGGCAGTAAGGGAAAAGATGTGGTAAACCATGACAAAATTAAGCCAGCCAAGTTCACAGCAAAATTAGTTTTGTTTAATAATATACTAGTTTAAAACTAGGGAAACCAGATGTCTTTCTGGTCTGCATCACCTGGTTCTAGAAGTGAGCTGGCTCAAGGAACCCAGCACACTAGCAGCACTGACCAGCTGACTCTGAAGCTTGAGCAGTGAGAGCTCACAGGGGTTGCTGATCGCACAGCACACGGACACATGGGCAGCACATGGCTCTCTGGGAACGGCCCCGGCTGTAAAGCAGTCACAGATGGAGACTAGGCTTTTTAGTCACTCTAACTAAGGAAGAAAGTAGGAAAATGAGAAAAGGGGAGGCTCCAGCGAGAACAGAAAATAGGGCAGAGGCTTTTTTGTTTTGTTTTGTTTTGTTTTGCTTTGGTTTTGTTTTTTGGTAAGAAGAAGCTGAGGGAATTCCTTCTGTAAACTGTGCAGTGGATACTGTCTTGCAGCCTGAGGGAGATGTTAACAAAGAATATGTCATGGTACATAACTCTGCATCAAAGGTTTAGGGAGAGAAAAAGGAAGGGGAGTGGATTATTTCAGAAGCCCAGTGTAAAGGAATAGAAGGGTTTAGCTTTGCCATCTGAATTGTTCTAGTCAGACTGTGGGTCAGATGAGTGTCCTGATGCGGAACATGTGGTGACCATTGTTTGGGCCAATCTGAATGCTACTCACCTCACCTCACTTCACCTCACGCAGAAGTCATAAGGCTGTGGTCCAGCCTAATATATTCCACTTACATTGCCTTTTTTTAAATGATAAAAAGACAGATGTTTCCTTTATTTTTTATATTATTATTATTCTATTTCAAAATATTAAGGGGGTACAAATGTTTTTGTTACATGGATACCCTGTATAAAGCTTAAGTCAGGGCTTTTAGTGTGCCTATCACCAGAACAGTGTTCACTGTACCCAATAGGTAAGTTTTTACCCCTCACCTCCTCCCACTCTCCCCACTTCTTGATTCCCAATGTCCTTTACATCTCTTTGTGCCATGTGTACCTCCCGTCTAGCTTCCAGTTATTAGTTGAGTACATGTGGTGTTTGTTTTTCCATTCCTGAGATACTTCACTTAGGATAATGGTCTCCAGTTCTATCCAAGCTGCTGCAGTTACATGGCTGCTGACAAGCCTTAGAACACATTAGTGTCTGGCTCATCATTCCATGTCAGGTTTCCCAGAAGCCCACAAGTGAATTTTGAATGGTCACCTTGTCCATCCCTAGAAGGCCAGATCTTCCCTGCAACCATCTCACCTCCAAGGTCAGTCAGTAGTACTGTGACCTCATTGTAGCCAGCACTAAAATGACAAGGCAAATGAAGCTCCAAATCAGGAAAAAAGCTGGTTGCTATGGGCCTAGCTCAAAGCCCTCAGCAGTGCACAAGGCCCTGTTA
Source organism: Indri indri (assembly GCA_004363605.1). Classification (NCBI taxonomy): domain Eukaryota; kingdom Metazoa; phylum Chordata; class Mammalia; order Primates; family Indriidae; genus Indri; species Indri indri. Next base: position 75,436 of record RJWJ010001209.1, on the reverse strand, counting down.
ATACTGTCATCTTTGACCTCATGATATTGATGTGAGATAGGAGTTAGTAATGATTAAAAAGAAAGAAAAGGGGGTGGGAAATGAGAAAAATTACAGTGAATCCATGAACAATAATGATAAAACTATTTCTGCAATGCACCCCTGAGGGAGTTAAGTAAGCTAAAACAGGACAGGGCCTTACAACTGCATTTCTATCTGTTATGAAGGTGTAGGTGATGTGAAGCAGGCTCCCTGAGCACTGGTTACCAACTTGTCTGAGTCTGGTGAGAACAGAACACACCCATATGCAGCAAGTTACATGAAGCAGATATATTACTTATGGATAGGTAGCAAGGCACAGTGAAGCCTAGGATTCATCGAGAGCCGGTTCCCCAAGGCTCAGGAAAGCTGCCCAAGGTGGGTGAAGTCTCAACTGTGCATGTTCCACTTGCACTGCAGCTGAGAGACTCTGGAAAGTAGCCCACCCTGGGTTTTATACCCTGGGGTCTGTAATACTCTCTGGGGTAAAGCACTGAAGAACATCCTGTTTCTAGGGAGGACTGGAACAGCCCAGCTAGCTGTTGCAGCCAGTGCCCAGCCCCAACCCCTATCTCAGGATGTTGTATTCCCTGAACATTCTACAGTTATTCTTGAGAATGACAAGCTATTATATGTAATATATAAATATAAAAGGGAGAGAACGAGGTGGTCCAAGGCCACCCAAAGAACTGTCCTGAGCTCAGGTAAAGCTATACAACCTTGTGGGTTGAGAAGGGGATGGGAGAAAGCCCCAGGGCATGCATGGAATTTCTTTCATAATAATATGGTAAAACATTTTACCCAAAAAGTTTATTATCAGAAATGTCTCTAGAGCCTTGATAACACTGGGAGATAAGAGTTAACAATACTTTTGTCTGGTTTTAATTACTGTCATTTTACAGATGGGGAAATTAGAAGTGGAATGATATAGGACATGGGGCAAATGACACAATGTTTCATGAAGTAACTTAAATTCCAGTTCCACAGACTTGTAGTGTAAAGGGAGAGGAGTATGCTATTTGTTAATTCTGGGATTCCCCATGACAGCCCTACTCTTTTAAACCTTTATTTTCTTAGTGCAGCTGGCTAACATGTTTGGAAATTATTTCAGCTTAGAGGTTTCAAAGTGGCCATAAGGAAAATCAATTAGAGGTTTCAAAATGGTCATAAAGAAAAGAAATGATCAATGGATCATATTTTACCATATATTACAAAAGGTGAGATTCTTGGCAGGTGGTGTTGGCTAATGTGGCACTTATCTATTGTTGTGTAACCAGTCACTCCAAAACTCAGTGGCTTGAAACAACTACCATTTTATTTGCTCACAATTCTGTGAGCTGGCAATTTGGGCTGGTGTTAGTTGGGTGCTTCTGATGGTGGTTGTACCCAGGGTTGCCCATGTAGCTGCTGTCATCTCTTGGCTCCACACAGAGCTGGTTGGCCCAGGGGGCCTCACCTGACATAGCTTCCTCCTGCTTTATGTCATCTCATCCTCCAAAAGGTTAGCCAAGCTTTTTCATAGGGCAGCAACACATTCCAAGAGGGCACAGGTGGAAGCTGCAAGGCCTCTTGAGGCCTGACTCAGAAGAAGATTATGACTTCTTCCCATTCTTTTGGTCATAAAACAAGTCATAAAGCTAGCCTAGATTGAAAGGGTGAGGAAACAGACTCTACTTCTTGCTGGGAGTACCTGCAAAGCATTTGTGGCCATTTCTAATCCACTATAACTATATTCTCACAAATAAATAAAAAGAAGAGTTTGTAGGAAATAGCTAAATATAGCATAATATTCAGGAAGATAATTTCCCAAGAACCTCTCCTTCTCTTGCAAATATATCCCGAATATTTTACTATATTTGAAAGCCCTCCCAAGACTCAGAGGCTTATCAAAAAGCTAGAACAAAAATTTGGGCACTCTTTTTTGGCCTCACCTTCAAAGCAAGTCATTTCTTACTTCATTAGATTTTCATTAATTAATATATCATGAAACTAATTATTATTAATCCAATAGTTTATTTTGTGGCCTATTCAGATCCTTTTACTGCTGCCCATTTATGAGGAAGTTTTCTTTTTCTTGGGATCACCACTAGAGGTGCTAGTGAAATTACTTGACTTCTGAAACAATCAAAACATGAACTGGGGGGAAAAACAACAGTACAATTCAGCAAACATGAAAGAGACAATAGTCAAGCTCTTCTTTGTATAAAGAGCTCCTACTTCAAAAAGAAAAGCAGATCCCATAGATTAACGGTGAAGGAGAGGAATAATCATAATTATAGCTATTATTTATTGAGTGCTTTCTATATGCTAGTCACTGGTCACATACATTATCTCATTTAACCCTATGGCAATCTTTGGTAACTATTTTACAAACTGAGGTTCAGAGGTAAACTGAGGTTCAGAAAATTTAAGCAACTTGCCTATCATCACACAGCTAGGTAGTAGCAGAGCTGGAATTCAAGCGAGAGAAAACACTAGTAGTAAGCAATGTGTAAAAAGGCTCAACATAATATATCCAAGTTAGAATATTATTTGAAGTATCATGTATTACCTACCAAATTATATAATTTTTAATGGTAATGCCCAGTGGGTGGCAAGAGTTCAGTGAAACTAGTTCTTATGTTGCCGATGGCATCATAGGTAAGTATGATCCTTTTGTGAAACAATGTAAACATGAGCCACAAAACTAGTCATACCCTGTCTTAGTCTGTTTTATGTTGCTTATAACAGAATACCTGATTTATAAGAAACAAATGTATTTCTTACAGTTCTGGAGGCTGGGAAGTCCAAGGTTGAGGGGGAACATCTGGTGAGTGCCTTCTTGCTGTTGGGCACTCTGCAGAGTCCTGAGGTGGTGCAGGACATCACATGGCGAGAGGGCTGAGTATGTTTATAATGTAGCTCAGGTCCCTTTTCCTCCTCTTATACAGCCACCAGACCCACTCCCATAACCCAGAAATCCATTAACCCTTCAATCCATTAATCCATGAATGGATTAATCCCTTCAAGAGGGCTGCCCTCAAGACCCAGTCACCTCTTAAAAGCCCCACCTCTTGATACTGCCACATTGGGGATTAAGTTCCAACATGAATTTTGAAGGGGACATTCAAACCATAGCATACCCCATTAAGTACACCTTCTGAAATCTATCCTAAAGGAAACAATCCAAAATTTGAAGAAGACTAGATTCACGAACACAGTCATCAAAATGTTTAAATAGTAAAAACTCAGAAACAACTGAAATGACCAGAAACATAGGAATGGTATAGTAAATCATATCTATTAAATGAAACATTTTATAACTGTTAAAGATTATAAGTATGAAAACTGTGAAGTAGTATGGGAATACATTAGTCAAAAAAAAAAAAAAAAAAAACAGAAAGCAAGCTGGGCACCATGGTGCCTGCTTATCGTCCCAGGTACTTGGGAGGCTACTTAGGAGGCTGAAATGATTGCTTGATCCCAGGAGTTTGCAGCCAGCCCCGGCAACCTGGTGAAACCCTGTCTCTTAAAAAAATAAAAAGGCAGGTTACAAAATTAATTTAATTACTATACATACAATTCTGTTAATGGGGGAGCTAGGGTTGGGGAACCAGTAAAAAACACTTCAGAATATTAAAAGTAGTTATGTTAAGGTGATGAATTTGTTTTCCTTTGCTGTTTTTGCTGATTTTTTTAGTAATGTGCTTATACTGTTTCTAAAATGTAAAATAACTTCTTTTAAAAAATAAACCAAAATATTTTTTCAGAGAATTAAAGGTAGTTGATTCTCTGAAAGGGAATAACTAATCCCTGCCCAGTGGCGCTGGGCCTATGACCTTGTATCTGGTGGTAAGAATGCCGCCAAGCCATCTCCATCCCCAGTTCCCAGCCCTCAATCCGTAAATCCCAACAACATCACCTCAGTCATTGAACATTTCGAGCTTCTGATCTGCAGGAATTGTCGGCTCCTTTTCAGCTCTCCCAGTATCAAACCAAACCTACGACTCTGCGCTCTACCTGCCCTGGACTTTTCCATCACCTCATTGTTCATTTCCTCTACAGTTCTGAGGCTGTTTCTCCCCACCCCCAATGACATCAGATCCTCAGAGACCCACATAGTATGGCAGAAATGTTTGAAGGCATTTTTGTGAGAATAACTTACAATGTTGAACCTTGGTCCTGAGCATGTTCTGGAAACAGGGCATGCTTAGACAATGACAACATCTATTTTTCCAAACTTAAAAAGTATACATTTCAAACTGAAAGGCTTTTCTGCATAATTCTCTTAACTTTATGTTAAAAACAAGAGCCAAGCCTCATGGCTTATGTTTTTTAGAATGTTCAAACATTTAAAATAAGAAATTAAATCCAGTTGGAAAAAAATTCCTTTGGGGAGAGTAATCTAGTTGATTCTGTAGCCAGTCTCAGCTGAGCTATAAATTCAAATGCTAGACTCTAGTAAGTGAAATAATTTAAGTATAGTTGAATTACTTCTGCAGGACATCTGGGAAAACTTGCGTGATGTTGGAAGCCCTGGTAGAATTTCTCAGAATGGGATTCGTGTAGTCTTTGTGGCTTCTCCTCTTCCATCTCCCCTGCTTCCAAACATCTGTCTTACCTCCTCGTCCCTTTCTAGGTTACTCCTTCTTTCTTACATTCAAACCATCAGAGATGTCTAGACTCCTCATAGTAATCTGATCTTGTCTGCAGGTTAACTTCAGGGGATATACATTTTGTAGTTTTGTAACATAAACATGTTTCCAAATTGATGATGCTTTAGAGGGGATTTTAACTTTAAAGCCAAACCCCATCTCTGTAACATTTCATAAATTGCTCATATTGGAGTGACAGGCATTACTAAAGAAATTTTGATGAAGTTTCCCATCCAAACCAGAGGACTCTTAAATGAAAATAACTTCAAGATCGCAATTTCTATTGGCGCCACTTGAGGCAGACATTTTACCGTTATGACATTATTTGGAAACAGAGTTAAATAACCAATTTGAATTACAAACCCATCATGTGAAAGCTGGGTGAAAGAATCTGCAAGTGTCCTGATTTCTGTGTTATGAACTAAATGATTGTGTCCTCCAATAATTCCTGTGTTGAAACCCTAACTCCCAATGTGACGGTATCAGGAAGTGGGGACTTTGGGAGGTAAACAGGTTTAGAAGAGGCCATGAGGGTGGGGCTCTCATGATGAGGTGATGTCCTTATAAGAAGAGGAAGAGACAAGAGTGCTCTCTCTCTCTGCCATGAGAGAATATAGCAAGAAGGCAAAGGCAGACATCTGTAAACAAGGAGGATGAATCTCACCAGACACCAGATCTGCAGGCACCTTGATCTTGACCTTGACCTTGATCTTGGACTTCCCAGCCTCCAGAACTGTGAGAAATAAATGTTTGATGTTTAAGCCACACAGTCTATGTTATTTTATTATAGTGGCCCAGACTGACTAAGGCATTGTTCTTGCCTGAATTGTTGTTTGTATGAATAACCAGTACTTATTTTGGCTGTTCAGATTACTGACTCAGCGATAGAGATGCTATCAGCAAAATGCTGTTACCTGCACATTTTGGATATCTCTGGTTGTGTCCTGCTTACTGACCAAAGCCTTGAGGGCCTTCAGATAGGCTGCAAACAACTCCGGATCCTTAAAATGCTATACTGCGGACATATTTCCAAGTAGGTACCTGAATATGAAAAGCTTTGAGAACTACTTTCTGAGAAAACATAATATATGGCTATGGCATTAGAAATACATAGTGGGCTTTCTGTGTCAGGAAGTTTCATTTTAGTTTTTGCCCAATTGAAGCCAACATTTTGAGTTGAACCAAGGGACACCCTCTTCTAAAATTGTCTTTGTGGTTTCATATCCTTTTTGCAGTAGGCCTTCTACTTTAAGCACCAACCCTTCCTTGACCAAGCAGGTGTCCAAATCCTTGAGTCTGCCCCTTGTAACATTATCTCTAGCTCTTCTACTCATCTCTCAAAATATAGTCCATTCAGTAGATCTCCCTAGGGGTTAAGAAAATAATCTGATTAAATTCAGATTAAGTTCACAATTAAGTTTTTCCCTATTCAGTGAGGGCAAAAATATACAAGTAGTTTAACTGACCTGATAAAGTAACCTGTGAAATGCTTAAAATGAGAATCCTTGACCATTCCTTGAAGGTCAGGTTCTATTCTGCAGGCTGGAAAAACTAATACTAAGAATCAACATTATTAAAGTATAAAGTGATAAGCATGTAGATGTCACAGAGGAACTTTCTTAATTAAATAGCCATGGTATGAGCTGAACCATGGAGCTCTGGTCACTTGGGGCCTGAGGAAGAAAATGCTTTCTGATCCAAAGCTGTGTGTGTTAAAATGAAATGGAAAAAAGAAAGAAAGAAAAATTACTTGTAAAAGAGCCACTCCTCTGGGCCCAGGCCTGCAGGGAGAAAAGCAGCCAACTGAAGTTAGGTCAGAGAGAAGAGGGCAGGTTCTTGAAAATTTGTGAAGAACGGTGGAGACTCAACCCTTTCTGATAGGTCTGGAGATAACTCCGATATGAATATTACTAAGATTAACCTCATTTAAAGAACATAACCATGAAATAAAGTCCTAGGAGTCTCTGCTAAACTTGTTATATCATTAAACAACCAACTTTGGACAAGGCGACAGTGAATGAATAATGTGTTACTCAAAAGAGTTATTAGCCTCTTGCCTTTTCGATAGCATTGTGCCAATCTTGAACTTCTAATAAGTCGAGTTTTAGACAGCATGAACGGAGACTTTCTGACAAGGGCCTCTCTAAACCTAATCATGGTATGATGTTGCAGTTTGCATGTGTCCCAAGTCCATGTGTTGGAAACTTAATCCTCAATGCACCAGTGTTGAGAAGTGGGACCTTTAAGAGGTGATTATGTGGTGAGGGCTCTGCTGTGTCATGAATTGATTGACGCCATTATTGTATGGAAGCAAGTTAGTTACTGTGCTAGTGGGTTCCTGATAAAAGGATGAGCTTGGCCCCCTTCCCTCTCTCCCTCACCCTTTTGCTTTCTGCCATGGGATTATGCAGCAAGAAGGCCCTCGCCAGTTGCTGGCACCTTGATATTGGACTTCCCAGCCTCCAGAACTTTCAGAAATAAATTTCTTTTTAAATTACTGAGTTAGTGGTATTCTGTTACAGCAACACAAAATAGACTAAGACATATGGGATGTTGAAGTGTGATTAATATAGTATCTGGTCAAGAAGATCCAAGATATCCAGTAATATCCAAATCCTGCCTTTAACTACTCAGTTCTTTTGCTAGGCTGGTAGATAAAAACATGCAATGAAAACAAAACAAGGCAGAGTAAGACTTTACTACTAGCTGGGCTTTGTCCCCAAACCCCAATGCAAAACACTAATTAACTAGCAGGATCTATGAAAAATTCCTCTAAGCCAGGACAGCCAAAAGGCCTGTTTCATCTTCTGCTACCAAGCATGGCTGTCCCTAATCTGCAAAGGCAGACAGAGACTTGGCCCTAATGCCTGGGGACAGGGGTGAGAGGTGGTGGTTGGGTTTGGTCTGCGCATCTCTTTGTCCAAAGAGGCCGCACCACCACCTTTTAGTGTCCCTGAAGGCTCTACCCCTGCTCTGCTCCAGCAGGAAAGAGGCCTAGAATCCCTTGCTTCTATCTTTGTTTAGCAATGGAGAGCAGTCCTCACTGCAGAGTGGCTTGGAGAGTTATGGTGTTTGGACTAGTAAGACTCCAGAAACATCTATCTTTGTGTCCAGCATCTAGGAGAGGGTGCAGCTTATCAGCCAGGGGGCTCCTGAGATACCTGGGCCTCAAAACTTTGATTAGAGAAGTGGTAAGTCCTGGTCACATGCAGTTGTTTGGGTCAGCTGTGGGGGTTGTAGAGCAGCTTCCTTCTCCACTTAGATCCTTGGGTGGAGTTGGAAGTGAACATTGTATGCAGACACTTCAGAACTCAAGTCCTCAATGATCTCTAATCCCTTAACTACGTTCACTCTCTAACTAGGGCCAATGTGGTTCCCTCAACTGCAGTGGTTTTGTCTTGTCTAGGTAAATTGGAACCTTTGACAACTGGGATAGGGAGATTTTTGCTTGGCAAGAGGTTCAATAACTTTGAATCACAAAGCAATGGACTCTACACACCTGATTCCATTTTGAACATGAAAACATTGTGTAATTAAACCCCTAAAATCCAATTACAGCTTTCATAAGAAACTGTTTTATGTATAAATTCCCTCATACTCAATGGAATCTGAAAATACTACAACTTTGCAAATCAAAGAGGTCTGCTCAGCCCTCCCTACCTGAACCAGAGGAGCAGCAAACTTTTGGTCAATGAGCAAATTGGCTATAGCTCTTTTGCAAAAGAGTTTGTGAATTAAGATATAGCTGTCATTCCATTAATACCAACCCCAGAGTCTGAAGGGCTTCCAGGAAGTGACCCCAAAAGCCCCATGTGTATGCAAGATAAAGCCTCCTTTATTTTAAGGAGGAATAAATAACTATGATCATAAAGCATGACAAGAAAATCTAGCTGTCTGTATTGAAGCAGTTGTATAATAGCCAGCCACTCAAATTATGGCACTCCGTGGGGATGGCAAGAAAGGCAATGCAGTGGCACAGAGAGTGGGAGACAGGGAGAAAGACTCTCGCAGTGGCCCCTACAACCCAGGAGGGTTTGAACCACAGAGAAGCTGAAGAACAATTAAATCTATAGTTAGCAAAAAGTAAAGGAACCTTTCTGATATTTTTGTGTCTGAAACCCAAAACTTTCAACTCTAGAGAGATCAGTAGAGAAAGTCTTGGCGGCCTTCACAGCCCCAAATAACAGTATAAAAATTCCTTAAAGGCCTTCTTTAGCAGTTGCTAGCAGCATAAAGTCAGGCAATCCCTACTGCCCAGGCATCCTGAGAGATCTGTGTTGCTAGGAAATAAAACTCTTCTCAGAGTTCTTCTCTTCATCTCATGGGAAGGTCAAGACTTTCTGATCTGGAGGTGTTGACTTTTATTATTAGTATGAACAAATAATGCTATTTAACAATCATTATTTGCTGCATACTGTGCTAAATCCTATTTTACATATATTATATAATCCTCACAAATACCCTACCATCATAAAAATGGATGAGGAAACTGGTTTAAATAGGTTAAGTAACATGCCCAACGTCTCACAAATAAGAGGCAGAGCCATGCTTTGTACCTAGATGTTAATCATTACTCTGTTGTAATGCTCTTTTGTCTTTAGATTTTCCAGCTTTTTTAAAGCTCTGACATCCAAGGATGGGGTCAATAAGGGCTGTGTTGTGCCCAATTTACAGTCTGATGCATAATAAGAGAGGCTGCTGATTACCATTATGAGCAATCTTTGGTGATGACTCCAACACTCCCCTTTTTAGCCTACTCAAGAAATTAGAAGGAAATGTGAGGGCAAGTAATGTTACTACAGAGTTAACCTTGAATTCCTTTCAATTTATCAAAAACAAAAATCACAAACTTCAGACAGCATTATTATTAACCATCTAATGTGATACTTAACAAATGTTTGTGACATGTCATGTTTGAAAATCACTGTTCTACATGATCCAAAGAAATCTCTCTCACCAGGTTAAATGAGTAATGATGACTAACCATTACTCATTACTCAGTAGACTGGTTCAATTCCCAAATCATTTCATACAGGTCTTGCAGTCACTCAGTCCAAGGCAGAATGGAATGTATTAAAAGGATTCCATATGTTCTCATAGGAACTTATAACACACAGTGGTTCCTAAGTATACATTTTCTTTTCAGTACCTCCTAGCTCCCATATGCTGACCATACTAGAGCAACAAGCTATTAGAGAGAGAGAAAGAGAGAGAGGGAGGGAAGGAGTGAGGAGTGTGTGTGTGTGTGTGTGTGTGTGTGTGTGTGTGTGTGTGTGTCTGTGTGTTTATGTGGTGGGGGAGGGGGGAAGAGAGAGAGAGAGAGAGAGAGAGAGAGATATTTTTGGCAGGAGCATTTAGTTTCTGCATTTTCAAGTTCCTTGATACTTTTCAGAAGTGCATTCTCTTTGTGTGCAAACATATAGCTGCATAGGATGCTGTGATAAAGAACTCAGAAAAACTTCCTGGCAGTCACCATGCTGATCTGTTCTCTTGGCAAGGTCTTGAGTCTTCGGTGAGTCAGTCCATGTGAGGATGCCGGAGGTCCTGGTGAGGTGGTGAGGACAGTGAGTTCAGGGGCTAAGGGTTTTCTGAAGGGTAGGGGAGAAGTGGAATAGGGGACAGTCTACACTAGCATTCAAATGCCTCTAAAATTAATCCCAGATTTTCTCTAGGACAGATCCAGATTCTCAGTTTTTCCCCCAAGACCATCCTTGCTGTGAAAGGACCTAGGACTAAAACAGGCCCTAGAGACACACCAGATTAGAAGAAGCCTTAACCTTCTGGCACTTGAGCCTGGCGGGGAGAGTCTGAGACCTGATCCTTTGCTCCCCTCCAGTCAGTCAGCATCTGTTCCAGTGGTCAGGGACCCACTGATGTTTAGTTTCACTGAAGATGACTGTGGCTGGGATGGAAAGCAGTGCTCACCACTAAGAGCTAGAGTAAGGGTGGGAGGGCACGGAACCAAGGAATAAGCAAATTTAAGAAATGCACACACCATTGGGCATGATGATTCTATCCCATCACATTACATTAAATGAATAGTCACCCTATTCACTCCCTATTTTCCTTATCTATATTGAGGAGTCAACATCCCCACCTTTCTTTTTCTTATCTTCTTAAATCCCCACTATTTGTAAATTGTTTTTATATCACAATTAACCACCTAATTTACCCTGGCTTGTTGCTGACTGAGGAACCAACTGTATGACCTAGTTATTTACACATCCCCAAACTTAGCATTAAGAGTACTTATCCTCTTACCAATTATCTAGAACTCTCAAAAACTGTTGCTGTTCTGAAGCTAAAGGTAAGATAGACTTTGATCAACTAGTACTTGCAAATCTTTTACTCCCTAAAACAAGTATTTCTTTTTCCTGTAGGTCAAGACCATTGTTGCCGTTAACTGTAGTACTCTTGTACTAGTCAATGTCAGTAGCATCAAACCATTATGAACCACTGTGAACTGCAGTATGTGTGTCAATGCTCTGCTGTTTTGGAGGCAGTGGGCAGGAGGGTGTTCGAAATAGGAACGTAAGAATGCCTCTTCTAGACCAGCAAAGCAGCAGAAGCCAAGAGGGTTAAAGGACTTCCCTTCTTGGTGTAAGCTGATGAAATCTCTTGTTTTGGCTACTAATGATAGGTTTCAGGGAGATACAAAGAAAGGTATAATAATATGCCCTTCAATAACTTACTACCTTCTTCAACAAAAGGAAAATAACAAAGTTGAAAATTATAAATAATTAATGCCACGAAGCTATGTATTAAAAAGAAATTAATTCTATGATTAATTTCCTATAGATGTTCAGAGGAGGAAGGGATTGGGGTTGAGTCTTAACAAAAGATCCTGGATTGTTTGGAATTTTGAAAAATGGATAATGTTCAGACAGGCAGAGATGGGTAAGGGGTCAGTAACAATGGTGCTGTGTTGCCTAGGACAGTGTTTTCCTCATACGAAACCAAAGGTGTCAATGCTTTATGCCTCATATTCCCTCAACATTTGGTATTATGTTGTGGTAAGTCCTTGGGGGGAAAATCTTCAGAAAACACCTTAAAAGATATGGTAATCTCAACTCCAAAGAACTGAACAGGGAGAAATATCAGGAGGAGTATATGGGGAAAACAAAAGATATAAGCCTATTATTAATATTTTTGCTTAATAATGTTCTACTTAGAGGAAGCATAAAGATTATATAAGAGGTTTGAAATGTTGGACAGCACTGAAAAAGATAAAAAAATTAATAGAATGCAAAACATTATCTTTGACCACAAACTTATCATTTAAAATTTGAGAATAAATATTTCTCTAAAGAGAAGAAACTTGTTTGCCAAGTTTTAGTCCATAGGGATTGGTGGCTCCAAACTAGAAATTAGTATATGACAATTGCTTTTACTCAAATTGTTCTTTAAACTTGTAGAAGTTTTGTATGAGAGCAAATATATGAGCCAGAAAGCAATGTGGTAAGAGAATTAGCAATGCTTTGGTGGTCTCCCTGTTGAGTTTGATTACAATCATTTCAACACATCTAAGGTTTGATTGAAGTGAAACAGCATTTTAAACTGATGTATCTCTGCTTTTTCCAATATCATTGTCTTACCTGAGCTCACATGGCCATTTAGTACAAACATAACTCCAAGTGCATGGCGATGCCAGCTTCACATCAATGACTCAGTTTCCAGACTTTTGCAAATAACTCAATGTAACAAAGAGCAATTGTGGGGAAAGTAGGCCCTTCATGGGTAAACATCACAGTTACTCATTTCTAATCCTACAGATGTGGCCAATTCCTCATTTCTTTTTAGTACTAGTCTGGTGATTTGAACCAAAGACCTAAAAAAGGAAGTTGTTTCTGTCTTCAAAATGGCTTCATTTTCAAGTTAGACCTACTTTTTTTCCTGATACCTTTTTTGCTTCCTTCCTTATTTCCTCTTAAGAAAGACTATAATGGCATTTTTCATCATTTTGGTATGGATACTTTTGAGTCACAAACCTTCTCCTCAGAAAAATGTGTATTATAGACAAAACTGTATGGACTTTCAGAGAGTTCATCAACCTTTCTGAAGTTCATTCATGTATTCAAAAGGGATCTGTGAACTCTGGGTTAAGAGCTCCTGCCCTGGAACACAGTCAGTCTTCACAGTTTGGCTGGTTAGGTTACTCCCTCATCAAAGAAACTGTAAATACCAGGCAGGGGACTTTCTGAAAAGCAGTGTAAATAGAGTGACCTCAGTGTTCCCACTCCATGGCCACATGCAGTTTCCTTACCCATTCACTGTGTCAATCTCTGAACCAGCTCAACCAGAGAGCTACTTAGGCTCTGGGACCCTATTTATTTGCACAACTTCCCACACCCTCCCTCTCAGCAAGAGAGCTCAGAGAGCTTCAGAGAGCTCTGAAGTGAAATTGACTTGTGACGGTGAGTTCTCTAATTCCAAATTTGGTTTAGTTTGACAATTCTGAACTAGGGATTACTTCTGCAACTAGCTAATGCTAATCGCTGTTATTACAGGGAGGCAGCTCACAGAATGTCATCTGTAGCTCAGCAGCAGGAATATAGCTCTAATGACCCTCCACGTTGGTTTGGATATGATTGTGAAGGCAATCCTCTTACAGAGAATCAGGATAGAACACCATCTAAAGAGGTCTCAGAATTGACACTGAAAGAGTCCCTACTCAGTAGTGAAGAGGAAGAAGTATGACCGTCAGCCTCAAGCAGGAAGAACAAAAAATCTAGAACTTGGCAACTTTTTCTTCTTTTGATGCAAGTATTTTAACTCAATAACAATATAAACAAGCAACAAATCATCTTCTGATTCTTATTTCAACTGCAGATGTTTCTAAATACATCATTAGTCCTTCTGTCTAAATAATCATTATTAAAAAAAAGAAGCCAAATCAAGTACTATGCCACTATGCAAATTTTCTACTTAAATTTAACTGAATCAAACCAAAAGTTTTGATGAGCTTATCAAATCTAAAGTTATGGGTATATGAAACAACCCTGAGAGATATGACTTTTTTTGACAGAATTTAGAAGCTTGTCTTTAGAAAGAAAAAAGAAAGCAGAGATGGCCATGTAAGTCAAAGAAAGAGTTTGAGCCAGGATGATGACTTAAGGATCTGTGAAGCTTCATTATAGAGAACATAGACATATATTTTCAAAGGGAACAGGGCTTTCTTGTGATTTCCAGACATTTAACAACAAAATAGAACTAAATTCCAATTAACACTGGATTCATCTCAACATCTTAACAGTCAGGGGAAAATTAAATAAAAACAAGAACTATCTGTAAATAGAAAGGAAGTCTCTGCAATGTCTCAGAAATATCTCTTTTTAATCAAATTTGCACTTATGGAGGAATTTTTAAACTATGCGATGTCAAAAAGGATGTTCCCTCAGTTTTATGCTAGGAGGTATGGGTGATTTATCGCATATCTGCATATTAATTTTTACTAAGTTTTCATCCACATATTTTTATCATTATTTGTTATTATATAACACTGAGGTTGACAAGCATCCAGGACAAAACACAACCCTGTTCTGACTGCTGTGTCAGTAATATTAGATCAGTCTTTTAACCTTTCCATTTCCTCAATTACTTGCCTCTTACATGGGGTTAATCCCTTTTTGTATCCCACAAATTGGAAATAAGGATAAAAACTTAAAGGATGTGAAAGTTATTTTGAAAAGTTTTAAAGGGCTGTACAGAGTAGTATTATAGGGTACTTTGTATTAACTAAATGCTTTTAATAATTCTCTCCCTTTTTAGGTTGATTTTGAACATTTTTAAAACAAGATAGTATCACTTAGCTGTGGAAAGGTTCCAGGAGTGGACATGCAGGCAGGGGAATCAGTAGGAAGTTTTAAGACCTTAGCCAAGAGACTTAAGATGACTGTTAAAACAGTACAATTTTTAACTAAATTTGGAGATTTTTGGTAGCTGCATAGAAGTTGGCTTCAGAAGTATGATCTGTAACTGTCTCATGCACAGAACTGGAGAGACCTATAAAAGAGACAACTGCTTTCTAATACAATAATTTCCGCACAGAGAAGACCAGGGTAAGGAGAAACACACCTTATTATGTTCTCTAATAACCCAGCAGGTTGCTTTACTGCTGGAAGTTTGCACCAAAACTCTTTGAGTAACATGCTCTTTAAAACAAGAGTGGGAAACACATTCATTCATTCTGGGGAGACAAATTTTGTAGCTACATAAATAAAAGGGGTAGGTGTTAGAAAAAGCGAACTGTAACAGGAGACCAAGAAGTAGAGCAGACAGGTAGAGAAATCTTTAAATTCTCAGTGCAAAGTACTCAAAATATCAAAGGTATTACTTAGGTCTTTGGCCCTTAAGTATTTGATATACATGGGTCTGTGCACAAAAGAGTAAAATATGGCTGCTTTTCCTTTGGCAGCTTTCTGTTTGGGACTTAAAGTGATCCAAATATGTATAATTCCATTAACAACTTTAAATATAGTTGACTGCTGTTATGCTCATGATCTTTCTGGCTGTAGTTGGCTAATTTCATCAACTTTATTTTTAGTCCTGAAAATACATAATTGCATGAGGGTGAAAAAAGATTATAAAAATTGTCTCATTGCCTCACACTTTCCTCTACTTAATAGTATAACACATATATCACAACCATACCAAATATATACCAACATGTGAGTATCTTTCAAACTTGTATACATTCTGATTTCATGAATGGTGAACTAAAAGGAGACTTTGAGATATCCCATAAGGCCTTTTGTTTCATAAATAAGTTAAAAAACAGAACTCTAAAGAAATGGAATATTATTAATAACAAAAAGACTATATAAATCACAATTTTGGAAAGTTTTATTAAAAATCAGTGTTTAAGAATTGATTTTATCCTGATCATAAAAATTATAATCCAATAGATAGGTGTATTCAGTGTTGTATAATTTAAATGTTCCAAGACTAGGCAAGGTTTGAAAGAAATGGAATTCATAAAATGACTTTATGCAGTATACCATTATATTATAAAAGTGAAAACCTATTTTCATACACCAGGCTGTAAAATAGCTGAATGTTTCTTCCCCGCTAATGCGATATGTCTTAAATTACACAAAAGATATTAACAATCAGTAGCAACTGCTTTACATTTATAAGTCTTTTATTCACAGCTTAAATTTACATTGATGCCATAGAGGTGCAAAGTAGAAAACCTGTCACGTGAGAGCTATAGCACAAAGAATTCTAAGATATCCACCCCCCGCCCCAGCCCCACACAAACACATCAATGCCTTTGTATAATCTCCTCCTCTTGAGTGGGAGTAGAAATTGTACATTTGAAGAGATATGAGATATCACTCCCATGATTATGTTACATTGTATGGCAAAACAAAGATTATCCTGGGTGGGCCTGACCTAATCAAGTCAGCCCTTTAAAAGCAGAGATTTCTCCAGGTGGTAGCAGAAGAAGCAGTCAGATATTCAAACCATGAGAAGAACTTAATGTATCATTGCTGGCTTGAAGGTGTAGGTGGCTTCTAGAAGCTCTAAGCTTGCTGATAGCCAGCAAGAAAATGGAGACCTCGGTCATATCCAGTCACAAAGAACAGGATTTTGCTAATAATCTGAATAACTTTGGAAGCAGATTTCTCCTTGGAGCCAACAGAACTCAGCCTGGCCAACACCTGATTCCAGCCTTGTGATACCCTGAGCCAAGAACCTAGTCATGCTGGCTCTTGACCAACGGAACTATGTGGTAAGTGGGTATTATTTTATGCTGCTAAATTTGTGGTAATTTGTTACAGAGCAATAGAAAATAAATACCATAGCTAAGTACAAATTTTGAAAAAGTCCCCCTAAAACAACTAGTATTCATTCTCATTTTGTTGTTTTCAACATTTACATTAACAGTGGTCTTACATTTCTGTAATCAAAGATCTTCTAATTATTGTTAAAAATCATAAATACAACTCAAACCAGATTTAGTCCTGCAGGTTCAGGGACTGAAACCAGCTTTGCCTTCTAAGATTTACAGTGCCTTTTGGGGCATCAGCCTTAATCCATTTTTCACATTTGTTTGCTTGATTCATGAGTCCTAAAATGCAAAATTGCATAAAGTTATATCAACAGCAATATTTGACCATATAGATTCCAATAATACATCTCTAAAACTGAGAGACACCCTAGAACACCAAAAATCTTAGTAAAAATAGCTTGAGTTGGGAAAGAGTTGCAAAGAGATTATCTGGGCTTGCTCTCCTCCTTTCATTTTCTTAGAAGTACTGTGAGAGGGAAGCTATTCTGTTTTTTATTTGTACAGGATGAGTATCTCTTACTAGAAATGCTTGGGACCAGAATTGTTTCAAATTTCAGATTGTTTTGGATTGTGGAATATTTCTAGAATACATACCAGTTGAACACTCCTAATCTGAAAATCCGAAATCCGAAATACTCCAATAAGCATTACCTTTGAGTGTCATGTTGGTGCTCAAAATGTTTTTGATGTTGGAGCATTACGGGTTTTCAGATTAGGGATGCTCGACCTATATGATTTTTTAATGAAGGTTTAAAAAAGAGCTTTATTGAAGTATAGTTGACAAAATAAACTACATGTATTTAAAATCTACAATGTAATGAGTTTTGACATATGTTAAAATCTGTGAAACCATGTCCTCAGTCAAGATAGTGAACATATCCATCATGCCCAAAAGCTTCTTTGTACCCCATTATAATCTTTCCCTCATGGCCTTCCCTGCTTGTCACCGTCCAATCCCCATCCCCCAGTAATCACTGATCTGCTTTGTGTCACTATAGATTAGTTGCATTTTCTAAAATTTTATATAAATGGAACTGTCAGGTTTCAGCCTGAAATGCCAGTTCTTGGTGCGCTCATGGTCGAAGAATGACCAGATGCACCAAAATAAGGCAAGTATGAAAAGGAGGTTTATGGAGGAGAGAAAGAGAAGATTATAGAGCAAGAGCAAGATACAGGTTTATAGAGCACGATACACATACACCACAGATGACTACCAGACCCATTGTTGTAGCAAAGGAAGAACAAAGGGAAGGGGCAGAAAAAGGGCCTGGTTATGGTCTGCATCTTGTTTTATAGCACCTGGATTGGGACCTCCCTGTGGTTCAAATGTCACCATGGAACCAGTCTGATTGGACAGTTGGGAGTTGCATGACTTGAGCTTTAACTACGCATACAGGTTGTTCTAGTTCAATTTCTGGACTCTATGGTACCTATGCTGCTTCACCCGTGGGCTAGTCCTCTGCATTCTTTTGCAGCTGGCGTGGTAAGTTATGATTGGCAGATTCATAGGGTATTCCCTCCTACCCCAAGTGTGTCAGTTGCTCAACTTATTGATAGGATTAAGGTAAGGCAGGGCCAAGATGGAGGCATGGGGCCCACCCTTGTCCTTCCCAGGTGGGGCAATTGCACCAAGGCAAGACATCCACTTTTGCCTGGGAGACCCAGAATCCCTCATTATCTACCAAACAGAATCATACATTATGTACTCCTTTTCTAAAAATCTGTCCGCTTCACCCTCTGGAGGTTCCCTGAAAAATCAACTCACAAAAGGCAAATTAATTGGAGAAAAGGCATACAAATTTTATTAATGTACACTCAGGGAGAACCACAGAGTGATTTACCCAATGGGGTGCTGAAGCTAATATACCATCTTGAGGTTACAGAAAGAATGCAGGCTCAGAGCATGGCCAAGAGCAGGCTATGGTGGTAAATCAGGTTATAGTGGCAAGACAGGTTTTGGAAAGGAGAGAAGAGGAGACTTGCTAGCAAAGGTGGTCTTGTTACCTACCTCACAGGTAGCAGCCCACAAAGAGAATAGGCGGTAAATGTTTCTTTCAGACCTTTAAAGGTGTCAGACTCTTAGTTAATCTTTCTTAGTTCAGGACAAGGAAAGGCCTGGCTGTATCAATGCAGATTATCCACAGATGTAAATTTCTACCACAAAAGATGGCTTTGCAGGGCTAATTCTGTTTGCTGGCTCTTTGACAGCCATCTCAAAATATGTCAAAGAAATATATTTTGGGGTAAACTATTTTTATTTCCTTCATTTAATGCAGCATAATTACTTTGAGATTCATCCACATTGTACCATGGATCAGGTAGTTTCCTCACACGCATGCTGATTGGTACTTTACTGAATGCTCAGGAGCACCCTCTGAAGACCCCCTTTGTGCCTTTCCTCCTCTGTGTGAAATCTGGGCAGCCCTGGTCTTCCCAGGAGCTCAGCTCAATCTCCCCCACTCTGGGAGTCTGCCAGGCTCTGCCTGTGTGACCACTCCTTGCACTGCAGCCCAGAAACTCTTTCAAGGTAATAAATGGGCTGTGGCAATCACAGTGCTCACCTCGTTCACTTCCCAGCCCTATTTTTCTAGTTCTATGTTTTGTCTGTTAATGAAGGTAATTAAGGCATTATATCTCCTCTGGAGCGCCACCGCAGTTCTAGATTTAAGATACCAGTCAAATCTGAACTCAGGAGAGTCCTTGCAATTCATCATAAATATTTTCCTTCTTGAATCCAAGCACACAAATTAGAGAATGATCCTCTTCTTCAGTATAGTTTTTTCCTTTGTCAGTATACCACCTGACCGTTGCTTCAAGTGTTTTTCTGATGCAAATTCTTTTCTGAATTTGTAACAGAGTAGTCACCCCTCCTCCCATAGATACTGAAGCATAAAATTGAGAGTGGGGAATATGTAACAGGGAATGGCCTGGAAAGAAAAGTAAAGCGGCAAGAATGTTTTCTGTCTCTTTTTGAGAACTGAAGCCAGCATCCCTGCCTCAGGCCAGCGGTAGGAAGGAGCAGGGAGAGGGCCTTTGGTTCTTATCCCAGGTGGCTTGCCACCAGCCCCCCAGGTGGGTGGCTGGCCAAGTTCACAGGCTTTGTCTTTGGCAGAGATGGGATGATTAGAATAGTTAACCACAGTAATTGCCTGAAGCTGAGAACCCATCCTTTAAAAGCTCTGCATTTCTGCTTATGTTCAGGAAATTTGGATTTTGAGACTAGAAGGTCTACCATTTTTCCTCCTTTGCTGGCAAAGTAATAAACTTTCCTCATCCCCAAAACACCTGTCCTCATTCTTCTGATTCTGCTTCATGGACAAGTGCTGAGGTTTTGGTAACAAATTCTTGCCTCTCTTCATCCTGAGCCATAATCTTGTCTACCTTCTGGAGCTCATTGTATCTTACCCAGAACACAGCTGTGTATTCAATGACTTCCTCTGGAGTTGTTCCTTCTTTTTCTCTTGCTATATTTTCAATATCATCACAGCCCCACTTATTAGCTTTGATAAACTGGTTAAAATCTCTTACTCCAATTGGTAAATCTTATGTTAGAAACTTCTCTTTTTCTTCCAACTCTTCATCAATAAAGGGGTTCAGCTTCATCAATTTTAAGCTGCTTTTTTGGTGCATGTGCTGCAGTTAGTAGGTCAGGATTTTGAGGTACCTTGCACCCAGTAGTTTTTCTGTAATGCAGAATCTCTTTTTCTAGTAATGAGACAGAATAGGGACCCCTCTTTAGGGGACTGCTGGGCCCTCCAAGCAGGGAAATAAAGGAGAATCTTGAGTCCCTTCAGGGGACGTTCTGGGCACCTGGCTAGCCTAAAAAAGTGAATGGGTAACCTGGTGAGGGCAGTGGCCCTCCAAGTGAGCCAGAGTCATGAGGTATTTTGCTTCCCCATGGAAACTAAAAGATGAGCATCTTAACATAAGTTCTTGAGTTGTTTTCCAGAAACTCCCATGGGATGGAAAAATGCAGATAAGGAGGAACTGAAGAATTGTACTCGGACAGCCATTCTTTGTTCTAAATTTCCCCAGGGGCCTGTCATACCCATCTTAACATTCCTTTCTGCTAATCCAAGAATCTCTTAATCCACCTAGGACCCATAGGCCCCCACTTCAGGATATCCTGCCTTTTAAAGCCAGGCCAGTATATAAACTCTATGTATTGATTTACAATTTTACCTGCCTCAAGTATACCCTGCCTTTAAAAACCCTGATTAGTAAGCCACTGGGGAGTTCGGGTCTTAAGCATCAGCTGCCTGTACTCTTTGCTTGGTGCCAAGCAATAAAGATGCCTCTTCATTCTGCTGCATCTTCCAGCTTCAGTGTCTGGCTTTACTGCACCAGGTGAGTAGACATTAGTTTGGTTTGGTAACAGTAATTCAGATAAACATGGATGATCATGCCACTGCACTCTAGCCTGGGAGACAGACCAAGACCCTGTCTCAAAACAAAACAAAACAAACAAACAAAAAACCAAAAAACTATGGAGGAAAGAACTAGAAATCCTGAACTTTCTGTTGTTCTAACTTTTTCCTTTTTTACACCATTTAGCACCAATAATAAAGCATCAATAACAGTAAGGCTTTCTAAATATCTGCGATCTCTTCCTTAATATGTTATTCGTCACCTCCCCAGTCATGCACTTCTTGTGCACAGAGTGAGAAGCTTATCTACCCATTTCCTTCTGCAGCAATAGAGGCCAAGCAGTGTCACTGCTCCTAATGAAATGAACACACAAGCAATTTCAGCTTAGAGACAATACTCAAAAAGGCAGGACAGTTTATAAAATTCCATTTAGGTTGCTTGAAAATAGCTTTCTCTATCTTGCCAATAAGCAATTTACTGAAAGCTCTTTGTACTGTGGCCTGAACCTGTGGAGACTCTATTCTAATTTGTAAAGTTTACAAACTCCTTCCTACAAAAGTCTTGCAACATATATTGGAAACTGAGGTTCCAGAAACCTTGTTCCTTATTTACTTCCTTTTGCCACTGAAAACAATGTTTCTTTGACCAAGAAATGGGAAAATGACTACCCTATCCCCATGCAGTGTGGCTTCCATTACATGGGAGGAAAGGTGACCTAGGACATGGGTTTAACTCTGTAATTTGCTCTCTAATCCTCTGCTCAAATCCACCCAAACATATGAATCTCCGCATTCTTTCTATTTAACCCAAAATGCACCTGATTTAATCAGCACTAGCTATCAACAAAAATAGGGCTCTAGGGAGTAATTTGCAGAATTTAATTCTGTTGTTTAAAAGTAGGATTAAAAGGCTTCTCAGTAAAGTGAGCGTCTTCCCGCCTCCCTCCCTACTCCCACTCCTAACCCTGTAACAGGAGGGTTATAAATAAGCCCTTTATTTACATTTGGTTCAGAGGGATACTTCTGCTGCTGCCTTATTAGCAGCAGATTAAACTGCAGTGCAGCAGGAGATTGCAAGATTCCCTCTGCAGAATTACAAACACTACCGACCACCCGCTATGGGAAGTACCACACTAAGTATTTTAGGGAGGTTCAAAAGATGTAAAGACATGCCAATGCCCTCACAAAACTGACTAGGAAATCACACACTTGTGAAACAACATGAAAATAATTACTCTGAAATTTTATTATTTTTAACACATGTATTTCACAAACGAAATCTCTAACACTACATACGATTCCATGACAAAATATTTTGTCAACATTCTTTAACTATTTACAGTCTTCTCTCAACAAAAATGCAGCCCAAGATACTTTGACAAGAAATCTTTACTGGTAAGAAAATATTTTTGAGCTAGTTTTAGTAGTGCCCATCCATGGATTTTTCTGTCAAATACCTGGAATATTAGCAAAGTCAACAGTACTCTAGGCATGGAGCAAGTATATAATTAACCAGTTCTGCCCAAGAAATAATCTTATGGATTCTTCTTCCTCAAATCTTTTCTTCTGCAGTGTCTAATCAAGATCATCGACTGCATTTTTCATCTCAGACATTGTAGTTTTCATTTACAGCAATTCACTTTTGGTCTTTTTATATCTTCCATGTTTTAACATTTGAACATGCGGAATACAGTTATAATAATGATTTTATTTTCCTTCTCTGGTAATTCTAACATCTGTGTCAGTTCTGGGTTGGTTTCAATTAATCATTCTCTTCATTATAAGTCATGTTTTCTTGTCTCTTTGCATGTCTGATAATCTCTGACTGGATGCTAGACATTGTGAGTTTTACTTTGTTGGGTGCTAGATACTTTTTTATTCCTATAAATGTTGAGTTTTATTCAAGGATGCAGTTAAGTTACTTGGGAACAGTTTAAAAGTCTTTCATCTCTTGCTTTTATAATTTGTTAGGTAGTTCTAGAATGGTTCTCAGTCTAGAACTAAATGTTTCCCACTACTAAGTGCTCTACCCAGTGTCCTATGAGTTATGATTTGTTCTAGTCTTGTGGGTAAAACAGACATTATTCCTGGACCTGTATGAACATCAGGCTCTACTCCCTCTGGTACTTTGTCCTACAAACTCTAACTCTGTCTTAGTCTCTGTGGACTCTCATCTTGATCTCTTAAAGGCAGGGAGTCTGCTACGCTCCACGGTAGTTACCTCTCCCTGTACTATAGCTTAGAGACTCTCTCAAGACAATAAGCAGGGCTCATCTCATTTTTTCCCCATCTCTCAGTGATCACTTTCTTTCACTGTCTGATGTCCTAGTGCCCTGAAAACAGTTTCATGTATTTTGTCTATTTAAAAAATTTTTTGTTGTCATTGTTTCAGGTAGGAGGGTAACTCGGTCCCTTTCACTTCATCTTGCGTAGAAGATTTCATTGTTTTTCTTTCTCTTCTTCTCTCTTCCTTTCTCCCCTTTTTCTCTCTCCCTTCCTTTCTCCCCACTTTGCTTTTTTAAAGTTTTGTTTTGAGATAATTGTAGATAACTTCATAAGAAGTTGCAAAAATAGTACAGAGAGGTCCTGTGCAGCCATCACCCAGTTTCCCCAATGGTGACATTTTATATAACTATAGTGCATTACTGAAACCAGGAAATTGGTTGGCAAAGTAAAATACTTCATACCCTCCCCCTCCTTCCCTAACCTTCAGTAACCAATTATCTATTCTCTACTTCTATAGTTTTGTCATTTCAATAATATTATATAAATAGAATAATATAGTATGTAACATTTTGAGATTGGCTTTTTCCACTCAGAATAATGCCCTTAAGTTCAATTCCAGTTGTGTATATCAATAGATTATTCCTTTTATTGGTGAATTGCCTTATATGGACATACCATGGGTTATATAAACATTCACTATAGCAGCATATTTTAAGTCATTTCCAGTTTTTGGCAATTACAAATAAAGCTCTGAACATTTGTGTACAAGTTTTTGAGTGAACACAAGTTTCATTTATCCAGGATAAATGCATAGGAGTATAATTTCTAGGTCATTAATGGTAGTTTCATGTCTGTTTTTAAGAAACTGCCAGACTGAATTCTAGAATAGCTATATCATTTTACATAGCCATCAGCAGTTTAGGAGAGATCTGGTTTCTCTGCATCCTTGCTAGCATTTGTATTATCAGTATTTTTTATTTTTGCCATTTTAGTTAGTATTAGTGGTATCTCATTCTGGTTTTAATTTGCATTTCCCTAGTGGCTGGTGATGGTGAACATCTTTTTGTGGATTTATTTGCCATTCTGTGGTTGCATCGTTTCTTAAATGTTACATTAAACTTTTATGTGCATAAATCATGTTTTCTTCACTGCGTGGAAGAGTTCATTCAGGGTAAGGATTTGGCTGTGGTTTCATATTTCTTGAATGACCAAAATAAATATAAAAACAAACAATGATAAAAAAAAAAAAAACCACAGGCATTATAACAGAATTTATAATGTACTAAGATTGGGGCCTGCATTTTGAACGCTAGTCTAGTCAGCAATCTATAGCCCATAGGCCATATCTAGCCAGGGGCCTTTTTTTATACGGAAAGCTAAGAATGGCTTTTAATATTTTCAAGGGATTATTTGAAAAAAAAAAAAAAAGAAGAAGAAGAAGAATATGCAACAGAGACCATATGTAACCTGCCAAGTCTAATGCATTTACTATATGGTATTTACAGATAAAGTTTGCAGATAAATTGAAATAAAACCTGATCTTTTTTTGGCAAATATTAACAAAATTAACATCTGATTATCCATGATAATCCCAGGATCTTACACTTCAACAAAAAGATAGGGAAACAAAAACACCATAAAAGCACAACATCCGAAGACAGTTCTCGCTCTGTTGCCCTGGCTACAGTGCAGTGGCGTCACCATGGCTCACTGCAACCTCAAACTCTTGAGCTCAAGCTGTCCTTCTGCTTCAGCCTTCTGAGTAGCTAGGACTACAGGCATGAGCCATCACACCCAGCTAATTTTTCTATTTTTTGTAGAGATGGGGTCTTGCTATGTTGCTCAGGCTGGTCTTGAACTCCTGGGCTCAAGTGACCTTTCTGCCTTGGCCTCCCAAAGTGCTGGGATTACAGGCATGAGCCAGTGTGCCCAGCCCCTGTCAAAGTATTTTTAAGCAGATAGCCATAAACCTTATCGTATTCTTCATTCTGTTACTGAATTTCTTCCATGTGGTTCTGAAACATATCTACATTACTGATAAATTCATGTGCTATACGCATGGAAAAAACCAAAACTTCAGTGTGTTCTAAAAACAGAGTTATTTCTGAGGTTTAGTCATATCAAAAGACTGTATTTTTTCCCATTTGGAGAGAAAACACTGTTTCTAGATTTTAAAAGTGTCATCCTGTGAGTGCTTAGTCCCATTTCAACCTTTTTTCCAACCCATGAACTAATATTCCATTATAAATCACAATACCATTGTATATATAACTCTGCCCTTAAGGACAAGCTGAGAACTCTCTTCTGACTTGGTGGTTTATTTTGATCCCAAATGACTTTATTATAAAAAAATAATAAATGCTTTATATTTCTAGTTTGACTAAAATGAAATAAACACAGTAAATGGCTTCCTTACTATGCAGACAGTGATAAACACCAATCCTTTGACTGGTAACACACTTTACCACAACTAATATTCTCTAAATTATTAAACATCTTTTAAGACAAAAGAACTTTGTACCACATGTATATCTGGGCTTGGAGAATAGATATACCATAGTCAAGTTTCATATCTAAGTTGATAAACCAAGTCTAAAACCTAATAGAGAAGTCAACTCCTTATTAGAAATATCTAACCTAAGCCATTTACATGTTGAATTTGCCATACATGGGTAGAGCACAAAACTTAGAATCAAGGCTCTGATAAAGAGTCTAAGAATGCACCCCCAATACAGACTTGTGCATAGCTTTTTAGTAGGTAAATGTTTCAGACTGACAGAGTCCCAGGCTTTCTTTTGACCTCAAAATAGCACATAATACTTGTAAATCACTGTAAGAATTATACAACTTGCAATAGCAAGGGAAACAGGGAGCAGGAAATCAAATAAAATTACAGGGGTGACACATCAAAACCCTGTGGGAAGCCTGAGCCTAAGGAACTGACTTTTATTGGCATGGCTTCTTGCAGAAATTATCCAGAAGAAGTCATGCTACAGATAAAATCCAGACATCTTAGCAATGAGAGTATTTCTGTTTCTATGCCTCATAGGCTCGATGAGGAAGACCCAGATTAGCTGAGCTCAGCTGCCTATAATAACAGCTCAGATATAAAGCTGCTCATTATTTCCAAAATTGGGTTTCAGATTGGAAAATCTCCACACACAAAAAAGCAATCTGCCCTGACTTTCTAGGCGTCTTAAATTATTTAATGCACTTGATACATTAAGGCCTGTGGCCTTTTGGACACCAAACAGTTTTAGAATCAAAATGAAATATGAAAGTTTCTCTTGAACCCAATCACCTGTTCATACTC
Source organism: Indri indri (assembly GCA_004363605.1). Taxonomy (NCBI): domain Eukaryota; kingdom Metazoa; phylum Chordata; class Mammalia; order Primates; family Indriidae; genus Indri; species Indri indri. The sequence goes on along the minus strand of RJWJ010001209.1, from coordinate 49,084 downwards.
ACAGCTCTCTCTGAGACTGCTGCTGTCTTTATCTGAGGTTCCTCTGCAACTACTACTCTAATGGATTTAATCTAATAGCAGAGACCACGTACAGATCCATCTGGGGCCCAACCTCCTAGTATATCCTGTGCTACTCTACAAGAGGATTCTCTTAATCAATACGTAAATTCTTGCACTGTGAGCAGGAAATAAACCCTTTATTCTGCAATTTGGCCTTTCCTGGTACAGGAAGTAGGGGCCAGAGTGTAACATATAATATTAATAACGAATAACACACAAAAAGAACTAAATAGGCTGAGGAGCTTCATAATAACCAATGAGGTAAGTAAGCATGCATCGTCCTCATAGCATTAATTCATCTTTTCTTCAACCAAAATTTGTTGAAGGCCTATTTATTTGTTGGCAGAGTCTAAGATAGCTGACTATGGAGACCAGGCCACTGTACTCTTTCTCCTGAATTACTGCAGTAGCCTGCTAATTAACTTTTCCTTCATCTACCATAGTTCTTTCCAATCTTTCCCCACTCAACACTCAGAATGATCTTTATAATATACAAATCTCATTATTTGAACACCAGGTTAAAACCTTCCAAGGCCTTTGAAATGCCCTTAATATAAAATCCAAATTGGCCCTATGGGGTCTGACCTCTTCTAAATTCTCCAGCCTCCTTTTATGCCAGTTTTCCCTTTACTCTCTATACTCTTGTCATATGTGACTTCTCTCATTTCCTCAAACTCACAATGCTAGTCTCATGTAGATGTATCACCTCTACACTCTCACAGTACCACATACCTACCTTTATTACAACATTTGTCCCACTGTACTGTATTCACTGGTTTGTTTGTCTTTCCCCATGAGAACGTAAGCTCCTCAGAGGGCTGAGACCATACTTTATAGTACCTTTGCACTTCTGGCTTCTGGCAATGCCTGACTTAATAAATGTTTGTTGGGTAACTGACCCAATAAAGAAAAATGGAGAGGATAGGAGGAGGAAGAGCTAGGCTAGGGACAGATAATTTTGATGTTAAATATCAAATATCAGTTTGAGGTGGTACGGTTTAATGGATGGAAGTAGACAAGAACGATAAAGAGATCAGATCTGAACATACTGATTTGAAAGTTACATGCATGGAAATAATGGCTAAAGTCATCAGGAGTTTTAAAACTACATTTAAATTTCAGAAGGGCATATGATTCTATGAGTAACAGAATGAAAATATGACAAAATAGCTTTAACTTACATATGTAAATAATTTGATTATGCTATGATTCACAGTACTGTTAAACAAATTTGTAGGCTGGGCGCGGTGGCTCACGCCTGTAATCCTAGCACTCTGGGAGGCCGAGGCAGGGGGATCGCTGAAGGTCAGGAGTTCGAGACCAGCCTGAGCAAGAGCAAGACCCCATCTCTACTAAAAAATAGAAAGAAATGATCTGGACAACTAAAAAAAAAAAAAAAAAAAAAAAAAAAAAAAAAAAAAAAAAAAAAAAAAAAAAAA
>RJWJ010001209.1:0-47485 GCA_004363605.1 Indri indri | reverse complement strand
AAGATTATAATGAATCTGAGAAACTCTTATCACCTAGTGACTTCATAGGCATTATAATTTCATAGAACAATGCATTATTCACCTGTTTGGTGATGCTGGTGTAAACAAAGCTATTGCGCTGCCAGTCATATCGAATTATAGCACATACATTATGTATAGTACATAATACTTAATAATGATAAGAAATGACTGTGCTACTGGTTTATGTATTTACTATATTATACTTTTTATCATTATTTTAGAGTATACTCCTTCTACTTATTAAAAAGAAAAAGTTAACTGTGAAACAGCCTCAGGCAGGTCATTTGGAAGGTATTTCAGAAGTAGGTATTGTTATCATAGGAGATGACACCTCTGTGTGTGATACTGCCTCTGAGACCTTCCAGTGGGACAAGATGTGGAGCTGGAAGACAGTGATATTGATGATCCTGACCTTGTGTAGACCTAGGCTAATGTATGTGTTTGTGTCTTCGTTTTTAACAAAAAAGCTGAAAAAGTAAAAAAAAAATTAAAAATTTTAAAAATAGAAAAAAGCTTATAGAATAAAGATATAAAGAAAGAAAATAAATTTGTACAGCTGTACAATGTGTTTATGTTTTAAGTTTAGGGTTATTACAAGAGTCAAAAATTTAAAAAAATTAAAGTTTATAAGGCAAAATGTTACACTAAGCTTTACACTAAGCTAAGGTTAATTTATTATTGAAGAAAAATATTTTTTAATAAATTTAGTATAGCCTAAGTGTACCGTGCTTATAAAGTCTACAGTAGTGTACAGGTACTGTCCTAAGTATTCACATTCACTCACTGACTCACCCAGAGCAACTGCTAGTACTGCAAGCTCCATTCATGGTAAGTGCTCTGTATAGGTGTACCATTCTTTACCTTTTATGCCATATTTTTACTGTACCTTTTCTATGTTTAGATTTGTTTATACAATGAAAAAGGAGACATAACAACTGATACTGCAGAAATCCAAAGGATCATTAGAAACTACTATGAGCAACTATGTTTACATCCGTTTAGATATAATACTTACCATTGTGTTACAACTGCCTACAGTAACATGCCAACAGGTTTGTAGCCTAGGAGCAGTACATCATACCATAAAACCTAGATGTATAGTAAGCTATACCATCTAAGTTTGTGCAAGTACACTCTATGATGCTTGCATAACGATGAAATCACCAATGCATTTCTCAGAACGTGTTCCCTTCGTTAATCTATGCTTGACTGTGCCTTCTGTCAAATTTTCACCATGTAACTAAGAGCCTGTCCATTAGGCATTCAGTCATATCTGGGAGTATACAGGTATTATTTTTTATTCCTATTATGCTTTTTGTTAATATTCTATGATTTTTAACAGACTGCTTTCTCAACTTCCATTACATATATATTAAATATTTAAACCGAGATTTGATCTTATGAAGACCACCCCCTGCCTCCCCACACACATTTCCTTTTTCTAGTCAGTATCTCATGGGAAAGCCACATACCCAGTTTCAGTGTCCTTATTGACATCAGTCTGGTATGATTTGAAGGAAAACTTCACCAGCTTTAATTTTTTTGTTCATTAAAACAATAAACAGGTGGCTCATGCCTGTAATCCTAGCACTCTGGGAGGCCGAGACGGGCGGATCATTTGAGCTCAGGAGTTAGAGACCAGCCTGAGTAAAAGCGAGACCCCTGTCTCTACTAAAAAAATAGAAAGAAATTAGCTGGACAACTAAAAAAATATATGTATGTAAAAATCAGCTGGGCACGGTGGCGCATGCCTGTAGTCCCAGCTACTCGGGAGGCTGAGGCAGTAGGATTGCTTGAGCCCAGGAGTTTGAGGTTGCTATGAGCTAGGCTGACGCCACGGCACTCTAGTCCAGGCAACAAAATGAGACTCTGTCTCAGAAAAAAAAAAAAAAAAAAAAAGAAAAAGCAATAAACATTTAAAAAAATAGTATCAATCATCAGTGCAGCCAGATGTAATGAAAAGTGTACAAAAGCTATTCACATTTGTGGGATTGAGAATTTGCTGTTTAGGATATGCACATCAAACCAAAGTCCTATTTAATCATACAAAGTTAGCTTTAAATCTTGCATTATAATATATGTATTCAGTTGATTTTTAAGTTCAAGAATTAGAAAGCAGCTCTTCCAGAAAATTTTAAAATCAAGTTTATCCAATGATGGAACTAATGATTGTTCCTAAATGATTTAATGAGGTCTTTTCAAACAAAATGTCTGCATCGTGTTACTGATAAGCAACTAGAAGAAAAAAGTATCAAACACTAGAATGTGACAACGGAAAAGTATTGGAAAAAAAAAAAACAAACTAAAATTGTAGTTAGGGATGCACATTTCTACTTATGTACAGAAAATGACTATTCATTTGACACAGCAAAATGCAGCCTCCTTACCTGTAATTGTTACACCATCATCTTTATGAGCTTCGGCCATTTCCTGAACATAGACTTCTGAGTTCACATCAACCTCTTTCCCTGATAACTGTAAATAAGCTGGAAGAGAAGATGGGACCTTGACAGTAACAGAGCCTGTAATAAATTTAGAGGAGAGCTTATTAATGCAAAGAAATCAAAAGTTCCAGACTCTATTATAAATTTCATTGAAAGGGTAGCATTGCTTCTGATACACTGTTTTAACTACTTATCATACAGTATATATTTAAATATTAATAGTCATGTCTTTTCCTTACTCTCAGGTGGTCAAAGTTTCCTTACTCTCAAGGCATTCACAGTAACTTGTGTCAAGAGTATGGGTCATTAGGACATTATGAACTGCTAGTTTTTCTTTTACCAATAGCCCCATTCAGCTCATCCAATACCAGAAAGTGAATACATATTTAGCTTATAGGCAGGATTTACCATTGAGCATTTACTAAGAGCCAGATACCTAGTTATATTATATCTTATAACTTAATAACTTTGAGGTATTCTCATCCTCACTTTATAGATAAGAACTTGCTCAAGTTCCCACTAAAGCCAGTGTTGGAACCTAGATTCAGCTCAATAAATACAAAGCCCATGCTTTTAACCACTATGGTATTTCACACACTGCTACCTCATTATACTGCAAGACTTGTGTCCTCATTGATCATTACAACACAACTTGAATGCTGAGCTCTTGTGCTTTCACAGTTGTGCCTTGTGTGTGAGGAAAAATAACAATATAAAAAAGGAATTATTTGTGACTGGGTGTTGTGGCTCAAGCCTGTAATCCCAGCACTTTGGGAGGCGGAGATGGGAGGATCACTTGGGGCCAGGAGTTGGAGAGCAGCCTGGGCAACATAGTGAGACACCCCATCTCTAAAAAATAAAAAAAAATTAGCTGGGTGTGGTGGCACATGCCTGTAGCCCCAGTTACTCAGGAGGCTGAGGCAGGAGGATCACTTGAACCTAGAAGTTTGAAGCTATAGTGTGCTCTCATGGCACCACTGTACTGTACTCCAGCCTGGGAGACAGAGCGAGACCCTGTCTCCAAACACACACACACACACACACACACACACACACACACGGGATTATCTGAATGCCAACTGACGTGTTTCTTTTGATTCCTAATGTTCCATCTTTAACACTGTCTTTTTTAGAAAGGAGAGCTCTTGTTTTACCTTTAACCTCTTTTCAGTTCATAAACTTGTTCATGGTTGACATCAATACTGCCTTCTTAAGAGTTCAAAAGTATATTAATACTAACAGTATCATTTATCAAAGGCATACTATATTAAGATTAGTGATTTTCCCAAGGACAAAATGTTAAATGGAAAAGTCAGTACTCAAATTCAGGTATGACTTCCAGCCTCAAGCATAACCATTCTGAATGAATAAATAAGGTCATTATATTAACATTCCATAAGGAAAAAGAAAATAAGCATGACATATATTTTTTTTCACTTGGCAAAATGGTGAAGACCTAAGAGACTCAAGTGGCTGGCTCTGAACCGTACAGCAAGACAGTGGCAGAGTTGGAATGGATTCCAGATGTCTTTACTAACCATTAAGCAACAGAGTTCTGAACAACTTTCCATTACTCTAAAAAGTTACTGTTCCCAAGTGTAATGAGAATTAAGAGATCTGAAGTAAAACAGAACTCTTTGTTTCTAGTTATCTTTAAGCTTTCTGCCAGTAATATGGTCCCAGTAAGAGAAAACATAAAATTGTAATCTTAATCAAATTTTGCAACATCATATGCTATTTTAGAGGACCATCTTGGTGATATCTTTATTTCAGGATCACACTTTGAAAACTATTACTTTACACTGATAGCCTCACAAGTGCCACTTACAGACTGGTAGAAAAGCTTCCAAAAGAATGTATGGAAACATTTTCCCTCCAAAGAATATTCTATTTCAAACATAAGACTAAACTGAAAAACCCACATAGCAACATTAAAAAAATTTCATAGTAACAGTCAAAATGTTACAACATTTTTGTTTGTACTACACAAAGGGAAAGATAGTCTTCATGGCCATCTGTCCCAAAGTTGTAAAGATCACTGGTCTAGACAGCAAGTAGATCAGTCTTTAAATCAAGTTCTATCAGAAGACATTTTCTTGAAATCACTGTGTCAATATAGATAATTTGACCATCTGTTTCTGAAGTGTTACGTAAACCTTCCTTACACCATATGTCAAAATAAAACATTCCATTTGGCTAACCTTTATGGGATTTCAATTCCACTTTCCCCAGTTGGCTGACATAAACATCTATGGCACCCTGATGAGTGGAGGCTTTTAGACATCCAGAGGACGAACCTGAGAAGAAGGAAAAACCTTAAGTGTAATATAATCATTCTTGAGTAAATGGAATTGTAAACTTGAAATAAGAGGCTCTGCTTTAGTATTAGGAAAAGGAGCAAAGAATCTCGCAAGCGTTGTATTTTCCTCCTAACAATGCCATCATTTTCATTAAAATGTAAACAGTATCAGAAATCTAGAAATCTACACCTAGACAACTAATTAAAAATCTCTACATTTACGTCAACCTGAATAATTTATCTCTAAACATTTACTCTAAAACCTAATGAGTAGGAAGGACAGTATGCAAGCAATAGATCCTTGACAGCCAAGACAATTAAGCATCATTGATAGATTTAGTTTATTACCATATTAACAAATTTTATAAATTTTCAATAATTACCAAAGAATTCTACCTCATATACAGTCACATATAAGCAGTAGCAAAGTTAACAAAAATGAAAATCTCTCATAATTTTTCCTTTTAGCAAATTTGCTAGTACTAAAATTTTAGTGCTCCTAATAGTAAAAGATTACACAAGGTTTTGTTGCATTTCTTAGAGGGACGTTAAGAGGTGGGGAAGAGGAATCATTTGAAGAGTGGGTGAAGCTTGTTTATACATATTTCTTCTCAAGTTTCTGGAATTGAATAGACATCCTTAAGTCAAGGTAACAAAATCATAATTAAGGTAGTGCTGAGTCCACACTCAAATTTCCCTGTTTCATCCATGACCCCAGTTTTTAATCAGCCAGTATTTCAAGTTCAAGGGAAAAACAGAGTTAGAAATAAGGAAGTGAGAGTATGATCTTGAAGAGTAAGTGCTAAGTGATTTTTCATTCTTCTATTCGCATAGCAACTGAATCTTTAATTTAATATTCTTTCTGACTACCTGGAGAAGGCCAAAGCATATTCTTAAAAAGTTATTTTATCAGGAGCTTTTTTTTACTTCAAGGTGGAAACTAAGGAGGGAGTATGGTAAAAGTTATATCATACTTTTTATAAAGCGTGGAGAGAAAACACTTGTGTATCTACAAACATTTTTCTTTAAAAGAAATTTTAAATGACTCCAAAGACAAGAACTTTGGAATAAAATATTCAAAATGTAGCTCCAAGATCATTTATAATAATTTATTTCCAGTCTATACTGAAAAATGTTCTTTATCAGACCCCATTTAATTAGTTTTCAAGTTTCAAAAGTAAACACTGATGTTTGGAAATGCTATCCCTAGTAAATAAGTAAAATAATAGCTGGACAAAGATGACTATTTCACTGCTTAAGTACCAACAGAAACTCCTTTTAAAACCTCTTATTGAATCCTAAAAGAAGACAAGTAAAAATATATTATGATAATAATAAAAAAAAAGGTTGGCTATACAATGTCTGTATTATCTCAGGTTGAACAAAGTAAAGTATGTAAAACATTAGTTTGATTCCTTGCTTTCTCCAAGGGGAAAAAACAAACAAACAAGATTTTTAAGTGGCTCATAAACAATACTTTCACTTCTTTTTTTGCTCCCAAATGGGAAATAAACAACAGCTAAGTAATTACATCCTAAGCCACAAAGTAATTATATCCTCATGTTATCAGTCTTGAGCTCTGATAATGGCCCATCCCTTGGGAGCTGTCAAAAAAAAAAAAAAAAAATTAAAAATTAAGATATGTTTTCAAAAGAGAAAGTAAAGGTTATATTTAAATATTATGCAGTGAAACAAACTCTATTTTTCTTTTGTTTTCTGTAATACAAATTTTGGAACTAAAATTAGTTATCAAGAGTAAAATTAAGGCTTTATCCACAGAATTTCATTTTTTTGGAGTCACATAAGAAGAAATTCTATAGATCTTGGAGAGATCTTTAAGGGAAATATGCAACAGAGGGTGATTAATAAATGAAAAGAAACTGTTAGTCCAGACAGTGGTAGGAATAAGTAGATTCCAACAGAGAGTTTTCATTCATTATAATTCCTGGCAAAGATCTTGCTGGTCTGACAGAGACTATTGAGTTTTCTTGGAAAATTACACACACAAAAGGGTAAAAACTGATGTCAACCACCAGTTAACGCTACATACAACCAAAGAAACAGATATTGGTAATATATGCTTTTAACTTTTTTTTTTTTTTTTGCCTTTTGTGTCTCTGAACAAAAGGCAAAAAAAAAATATTTAAAATAAGAAAAAATTTAAAAAGAGATGATGTTGTTCTTCTTCTTTTTCCTTTTTTTTATTAATAGGAAGATGGCCTAGCATTCCAGAAGGAAGGTATTATTTTAAAAATGCAAATCTAGGGAAAATCAAAGTATATACATAATGAAATTTTTAATTATATTAAAAATTATTATATATTAATTTCATAATTTCAGTATTTCAGCTTCTGAGACGAGCTCAGAAATAGGTTAAAACATACATAGCAAAACCCAAATGACTGATAACTTAAGAAACTTTTCAATTATATTATCTAAACTAGAAACAAAGGATCACAACTACACTTATTCTTCTTTATAAAGGAATCATGGAGAGGGACATTTAGTCTATTTTCCTACTAGACCTATTTTACAGGAAATGCTAAAGGGAGTTATTCAAGCTGAAACAAAAGGACACTGATTAACAATGTAAAAACATGAATATAGAAAACTCCCCAGCAAAGGTGTACACATAGTCAAATTCAGAATTCTCTAATAATTGTAATGGTGGTTAAGTAAATCTCTTTCAACTCTGGTATAAAAATTAAAAAACAAATGTACTAAAAATAACTATAATAATTTATTCTTGGATACACAATATTAAAAAGATGTAAATTTGAACATCGGTAACCTAAAATGTGGGGGTGAGAGAAGTAAAAGTGTAGAGTTTGTATACGTGTTTGAAGTTAGGTTGGTATCAGCTTAAAATAGGATATTATAACTGTACAATACTTTATGTCAGCCACATAGGAAAAACCTGTAGCAGATACCCAACAAAAAATTAAGAGAAAGTCATCAAAGTATACCACCACAAAAAGTCATCAAATCACAAAGACAGCAAGATAGAAAGAAAAGAATGCAGGAAGTACAAAACAGCCAAAAGATGATTAACAAAATAGCAATAGTAAGTTCTTACCTATCAGTAATTATTTTAAATATGAATTGTTTAAATTCTCAAATCAAAAGATATAGAGTAGCTTAAAGGATAAAAAAAATAAGATCTAACAATTTGCTGCCTATAAGAGACTCATTTTAGCTTCGAGGATATACATAGGCTGAAAATGAAGAGTTGGAAAAAGTACATGTAAAAAGTAACCAGAAGAAGTCAGGGGTGGCAATACTTATATCAGACAAAATAGACTTTAAGTCAAAAACAGTCACAAATGATGTCAGGTCTGGCCTCTTGGTGGACTGTTGTTTTGATTCTTTGGCTCCTTGCTTAGCAAAATCACAAGTAGGCCCAGTGTGATGGAGTGACCACAGATAGGAAGCAATTCCACACAAACAGTTTGTACTGCAAAAAGAAGGAAGCTATACAAAGTGAAAATATGTTCCAGAGAGAGGAACGGGTCAGTCTACATGAGTGGAGAAAGATGTTAAGGACTCCCAAGTCATTTCCTTTTATCGTCCTGGTCTAGCGGAAGGCCTACAAGAGGTGTGGGATGTTACCAGATGATTGATGTACATGATTGTCAGGTGTTCTGTGTTTTCCTACAGTCCCTTCCCCATTGGTGCCCCGGCTTCTCTGTCGCTGAGAACCACCCTCCCAGCCTGTATCTGCCACCTGCAGATTTGGTTCCTGCCTAACAAATGACAAAAAAGGTCATATAATGATAAAAAGTTTAACTCACCAAGGAGATATAAGAATTATTAATGTTTATATAACAAACGTCAAAACACCTAAATATATAAAGTAAATACTGACAGAACTGAAAGAAGAAATAAACAGCAATACAATAATAGTAGGGGGCTTTAATATCCCACTGTCAACAATATGAATAATTCATCCAGACAGAAAATAAATAAGGAAACAGCAGATTTGAACAACACTGTAGATAAAAATGAACCTAACAAATATGTACAGAACATTCTATCCAAAAGCATTAAAATACACATTTTCCTCAAATGCACACAGAACATTCTCCAGGACAGATCACATATTAGGCTACAAAACAAGTCTTAACTAATTCAAGAAGACTGAAATCCTATCAAGTGTCTTTTCCAACTACATGGTATGAAACTGGAAATCACTAACAGAAGAAAAACTGGAAAAATTCACAAATATGTGAAAATTAAACAAAGTACTCCTTCCTGAACAACAAACGGATCAAAAAAGAAATCAAAAGTGAAATTTAAAATATCTTGAGATGAATGAAAATGAACACACAACATACCAAAATGTATGTGATGCAGCAAAAGCAGTTCTAAGAGGAAAGTTGATAGCCATAAATGCCTACATTATGAAAAAGGAAAGATCTCAAATAAACAACCTAACTTTACAGTTTAAGGAACTATAGAAAGAATGAACTAAGCAAAAGGAAGGAAATAATAAAGATCAGAGCAGAAATAAATAAAGAACAGAAAGGCAATAGAAAAGATCAATAAAATTAAGAATTGGTTCTTTGAAAAGGTATACAAAATTGACAAACCTTTCGTTGGACTAAGCAAGGAAAAAAAGAGAGAGGACTCAAAAAAATACTGTTATACATGAAAGAAGAGCTATTACAACTGATACCACAGAAATATAGAGCATCATAACAGACTACTAAGAACAATTATATGCTAACAAATTGGATAACTTAGAAGAAACAAATAAATTCCTAGAAACATACAGCTTACCAAGACTGAATCATGAAGAAATAGAAAATCTGAACAGACCATTAATGAGTAAGAAGAGTGAATCAATAATCAAAAAACTCTCATTGGTGAATTCTAAACAATTAAAGAAGAATTAACACTAATCCTTCTCAAACTCTTCCAAAAAATTGAACAGGAGGGAACACTTCCAAACTCATTTTATGAGGCTGGCATTACCCTGATACTAAAGCCAGATAAGGATACTACAGAAGAAGGAAAGTACAGGCCAATATCCCTGATGAACATAGATGCCAACATTCTTAACAAAATACTAGCAAGCCAATTACAGCAACACATTAAAAGGACCATTCACCAGAATCAAAGAGCTACAAGTAGAACTTGTACATACCTTTTTCCCATTATTCTGGTCTTAGTTCAAGTTTCCCCTCTCCAGATCACCCCTAGTTGCCTAACTGAAGAAGCTTTCTTTTCCCCCAATCTCTATCCTATTACACTTTCTTATTTCTTCATTTTACTTATCACGAAATGAAATTACTTTTTGACATTTACATGCTTATTGTTTTCTTCCTAGCATTCAAAGAAGATGAGGTCTGTGAGCACAGAAACTACGTCTTGTTGACCAATACATTCACCAGTACCTAAAAGAATTCCAGACACATAGTAGGCACTCAATAAATACATGTTACTGGCATACTCAGGGTTGTCTTCAAACATTAACACAATTTTGGACCAGTAAACAGTGACATAATTTATATCCTTCTTTCTTTCAGAGACAATATAGATTATTTGAAAAACTCAAGGAATTTATATTTTATTTCTTAATACCAGCTCAGGTAATTTTCTTTGAGTATACATATTCGTACATTGGGTCTGCCTATATTTGACTTGCAAATCAGGATCCCGTCAAGTTTGTCAGCTAAACTGTAGACTTTATTTACTCTAATAAAGTATCACAAATATATCTATTTTTAAAAGTGGGCAAAATTTACCAACTAGAAGCTTAGTACATACCTACTGTGATGTTGCCCATCTTGCTTTGTATTGTTATATTACCTGTAAAAGAGAGAAAAAGAAAAGATAATTTTAGGGATAATCCAGAAATGACCTGTGTTATATGGAACCCTAAAACATGGTTGGATATCTACCATGTTATTTAATAACTGTTATTATTGTTGGCAATTTTTCTCAATATCAAAAATCTAGAGATTTAGTTGCAGTTCTGAAACAACTAGCTTTAAGCATCTATATAAACCTCTTCCTCTATTCCAAAATCTAAAACTTTTATAGCATAACTACAAAACAAACCACCATACTTGAAACACAGAGGAAAAATAATGATACTTCTCAAACCCATAAATGAAAAAAATTACACAAATGTACCCACTATACGTTTTCAACCTAAACATCAATGTATTTATCAGACCACATAAAGCTAAATTTTGAACCAAGTAACACTTAAAATATTGTATGGAAAAAATACTTTTATTTTTCAGTTCATTTGCTATGTCTGTTAGATTAAAGTAGTTCCTGAGCCAAGAGTTAAAGTGGTTTGGGGTAGGAATGATGAATATATGGAAGTATAACTAACAAAAAGAAGCTTCAAAGGTTTCTATCTTTCAATGAAAATATATTTTCCAGGACAAGTATGGGATATTACAACCATTCTTCCCAGCTCCCTTCCCCTAGTAACAAAAAGTAGTAGGATTTTCTTCATATGTGTGTTTGTATATATAAGTACTCCTGGAGTTAGGAACTCACATTTATTCCACCAAAATATAAGCAATAATATTACTTTTTCTAAAATAATTCCAAACTACACTAAAAAGTAAAGGAATAACTTTGGTCTCAGAATTAATCTAGGATAAATAAACTCATTTATCTCATTTCATGTATCTTATAATTACTGACATGTACAAATATCTGGGAAAAAGCAAAAAAGGCACTTGATTCATTTGCTTGATTGCAAAAAATCCTTTAAAGGTCTAACATTCCATCATACTTCATGTGTGTATATGAACAAGGGGTACATGTGTGTAGAAATAAAAGTTGGTTTGTGTATAGAAGCTCATAAAATTACTTTCAAGTCTCAGTAAGTTACAAGGCTGTGAAGATCCTGTTCAATGTAAATATTTATATTTTATATATATTTATATTCAAAGTAAGTATTTCATTGGTGTGTTCTGTACACTCTCTTCCAGTTTTCAAATGCGATAAATATAGATTCACCGTCAAATACAAATACTAGCCAATAAAGCAGACATCACATGGTCTGTAATAACTGTGCTTATACTACTCTCAAGTTATGAACCTTTTCCACAAATCTCAGTATTTGGGAAAATATATAGTTTTTCTTAGTTTACAACCCTTTATTCTAACATGGTCAGAGGAAAAAAAACAAGCAATGAATTTAAAGATAAACTGGTTTATTTGTCTTCACTAAAAGTAATGTGATTGTGGTTTAAATAACACATACGCTCTCATAATCCGAACAGAGCAATCAAATATTCTTAAAGTTTAAGTCTTTTTTTTTTTTCTTTTTTGGAAGGGATGGATGTGGGAAGGGAGGTACTTGCTATTTGCAAGCCATAGTGCTAAATTCTAAGACTACGGAGATGAATAAAACATGATCCTTGCTCTTGAGGAATTTATAATTAGGAAAGAATTTCTGGGTCAATGGAAAGCCAGAGATGAGGTGAGGATGCTTTAGCTGAGTACTGAAAAAATATTAAAAGTCAATGAGATTTTTTTAAAAGCTGGGAACAACATTTCAGTCAGAATATAAACAGCATGATCAGTATGATCAAGGGCTCTGATCAAAGACTCAGAAGTATAAAACAGGTAAGAATATGTACAGGAAAAAGTAAGAGATTATGTAATTTTAAAAGATAAAGCATAGGGTCAAAAGAGGGAAGAGGTATGGTTAGGCAGGTCACTGAAACAGCAGAAAAGGGTTTGAGTAAGAGAATGACATGTTCAACATGCATTTCTAATAGACTACAATAGCTACAGTGAGGAGGATGGAAAACGTACACTGCACCAGAAACAAGGCTCTAATTCCTTTTTAGTATTTCATATAAAGAAGTTTTATGTGTCCAGATTCAACATCAAGTATCAAAATGATAATCAAACCAAAACTTTATCATAGACCTAAGAATAAATACTAGAATTTCAGTAAAATATTTTCATGAACTTCATGACAAGGTCTATTTAATCCGATAAAAGCATCTTTTTAAAAAAATTAATATTATTTCTGACTTTTACATTCATGAAGCAGATTTATAAATTCACCAGTGACTAAAAGTCCTTCTTAAAGCAAATTGAGACATTTCTTTGTGAAATTCTGAGTGCTATCAAAGTTATCACTTATGTTTGTATAGTTAATGTAAATTTTACTTCTGTGAAAATTTCTAAAATCCAAAAGTAGTTATTTAAGGAAAAGTTTAAGCATGTACATGTTGTCCAATCTTTTGGGAACAGAGGACTTTTGAAGTACAGAGAAAATATAAGAACTAATACTTTGTAATTTTTCTATTAAGGTATGTTCCCAAAGAACCTAAAATAAGACTCTAAGTTACCTAGGGAATCTAAATATTTAAAATATGTTTTATTTATTAATCATTTATTCCAAATAATAACGTAAGATGAAAAATGCACTGAAACAACTATCATAGATACTCTGACATATTAACCTAATCAATTTGTTTAAATTACATGTTATAAATAAAATCAATCCCAGCAAACCATTTTAAGGAAGTTTTTCTTTGTCTCTAAAAGAGTCAGGAAACTAAATTTATATTTTGAAAATATATTTAGTAGAATACATATAAATACATTTATATTTTATACATATGTATATAAATTTCTTCAAAAAGCATAAATATTCAAATATCATAATGTAATAAAATATAGAACCAAATTTAATTTTTGATTATTAGAAGGAAATCAGATAGTAAACTGTCACAAAATTTTATATCTAAACACAAACTATCCAAGTACCTATTCTCCCCACTAGATTCCCACTGCCAGAACACTGAATATTTGAGTCAATGAATAAACTAGTTTATTTTGTATTACAAGACACACTTACTAGATATGATTCAAGCAACTTCACAAATAATAAATATGACTGGTCAATTAGCACACTCATTTTTGTATCTAGAAAATACAATTAGCAATACTTAAAAATTCCATTTGAAAAAACATTTAGGATAGATTTTTATCTTCTTCACACATAGGAATCAATTTGCAAGGCCAGGAAAGATAGATTGCTCCTTTCATTATTCTTTTCCTCATTAATGAACACCCTCTGAGTTACTCAACACCAATATTAATATGTTAGATGTTAGTTTGCCATCAGGGTATATAAACAAATAGAAAATACAGACCAGAAATAAATTTCATTCTCCCTCTTCCTTTCAAGGATGGCTTAGAAGCCATACACTTAAGATAGCAACATCACTTTTATGGAAGTAGCCCAGTCCCTGAATGCCACTGTGGAGCTGAGCCTGAACACTGTATGGAACATAAGTATTTTGTATCAGATGTCATAAGGCATAATAAATAGTCCTGGAACTCAAGGTTACAATACAGAACATAGCTGAAGCAGTGCATCTGTGTTATAATGCTGTCTGCCTAGAGGAAACATCTCTAGAGTGATCCAGGAAGCCCTCAAAGCGAAGGAATTTGCAGTCACAATCAAGAAGTTCACGGTGGCTATGTACATAAATTTGTTTGAACACTTTAAAAACATCTCCTAGAAAGGCAAGAAACCAGGATCAAATCCTTGCTATTCTACTGATTAACTTGCAATTGAGAGTAAACAATGAGACATTTCCTGTCTTCCTCATCTGTAAATAGCCAATTGTCCATTAAATGAAAGGGGCTGGCCGATTTAAGCACTCAATACATGTTTGCTTTCAAACAACCACCCACCCGCCTACTGGCACAAGGGCTCCAAAATCATATACCTAGTAAAATCTACCAAAAAGACAGTTATTGCATTATATTTATGTAAAAATGGTTTTTTATAACATTTATATGTTGGATTCTTTTCAACTCTACCTGGAAAAAAAAAATAGTTTAAGCCTTACTTTAAAAAAAGAAGCCAAACTAAATAAATCCTGAACAAGTAGGTCTTAGAATGCATATAATCTCAAAGTTTGTTTTCTGTCAGTCAGGTGTTAAAAAGTAGGAGCATATTTTCCATATAAACAAGTTTTTTCCCAAGCCAGCTTGTTTAAATATAGCCAAAATATTAATATATACCGAATTTTTGTTATATAACTATCAGCATTTAGAACAAAGAATTCATAGAAATATATACTCAAGAGTTCCAGCTTGGGAGGATCCTTGGGAGACATTACTTCTTGCTAAAATCCCAATAGTTAGAACATAGGAACTTACTTTCACTAGTCATGACTCTAGTCTTCTCACCTATGAGGATGTGGGACTAAAATATTGCCTGCTCTTCTGATAACATCCCACCCCTAAACTCCAAACTCCAGTAGCATGTTCACATAATCCCTTAGGACAAGGATGGAAGAAAGGTGACATGGGAGAGGGAGACAAGACACTGAGGCTTATCTGAAGTGTCGTTTAAAAAATAGTCAAGGCACTGGGGTGTGACTAGGAATGAAGAGGGGTTTTCTTTCTTACTTCTCTCTTGAATATACCAGAAAACCAAAGCAGAGTGAGGGCCAAAGAACTAGATGGGGAAAGCAGGACTGAACAACATGTAAGCTTTTTAACAGTTCCTTCTGTGAAAATAACTGTAATTTGAAACTGGATCAAATTTTCCCTTCCCCTATTCCTTCTCACTGCTGTACAAAAGGATCTGTGAGAAATAGCTAAAAGAATGCATTGTGCTGAGGGAGGGTGATAATGGACAACAATTGGAAATGAGGTGGGAGGTAGCATCCCGATGGGGATAGCAGTGACTGAGAAAAGGACGAAAGGACATTCAGTCCTTCCACTATACTGTGAGTTCTTTAAGGATAGGTTTCATCTCCTGCCCAACTTTGCACTCTTGGTGCCTGGAAATCCAGCACACAGTAGGTGGTTAATAAATGTGTTGAATGCATAAATAAATATAACTGTAGTGGATGCTGTAATTGCTCATCCTGACTCCCTTCATAACTGAAGGGTTTATTTTCCCAGCTCTTGGAAGTACTGCTGGCAGACAGCCCTCAGCTGTCAGCTCTTTTTGGGAATTGCATCAGCTGAAGAGAGCCACGTTGGCCCAAGATCACACTCCTTCCTGGGACAGTCTGCATCTAATTATTGGGGATATAAAGGTCCAGCTTCCCTCACCCCAACTTGAGACAACTCTGAGGGACCATTCCAGCTTTAGAGCTCCCTGTTGGGTTTATTGAAACTGCACTGCAGTCCAACTTCTCCCATGGTAATCGGGCTTCCTTCCTTTACATGGCATTGGTCCCAAGATGCCTCCCTCGTAAATTTGCTGCACTCTAATTTCCATCTTAGAGTGTCTGCTTTCAGGGAAACCCAACCTGAAACAACAGTCCAAAAGAAGATGTAGGTTTAAACCAGCTTGGAAAGGTATTTGACTTCATCGTGAAGGTCAGTAAATATTAAAAGGCTTTACAAAGTCTAAGGAATTAAGTCTTTTATCTCTAGCAATTTGTTTCCATTTCAGCTACTTTAAATAAACAGACCCAGATTACTTTGAGACTGCCTCAAAAAAGTACACCTGTTTTACTATCATGTACACAAGTAGTGATAAACTGTACCAAATTCAATTCTTGTCTGACTTAAAGCAGAGAAATTAAACATTAATGAATTTACTGTAAACATGGTATAAAGCACTGCAGAAAATGGAGCTGCTTTTCCCGTGGATGTTAATCAACGTCTGACTTGATAAGGAATTGTATTTCCACTAAAAGCTACTAAATATATTAAGCATAGTATTTTTCATTATGATTACCATAATGAAATACAATTCTTATATGTAAGTCATTTTTAGAATATGAAGAGTTGCAAATTACCAGATCTACTTCATGTACAAGTGAATAGAAATTAAATACGTGAATAAGTTATAAAACCATTTGCTTTGTCTGGATACAGCTCCAATTGTACTCAAGCTATTTTGGGCTCAAATAATACCTTAACCTTGCAAGAATGGTTGAGGTTTAACCATTAATTTGCGGCTCAAGAGTTATTTCAAGAATATAAGTACTTTTTAAAGAATTTTTTTAAAACCAGAAGACAACTTACCAAATCGCTGCACAGCCTGGCTAGCACTAATCGTGCTTTCGAATACCACCTAATTCGTGCTCAATACTAAAATTTGGAGGGTTTGCCAAAGTGTATAGATAGCAACATTAAGCTTTACTAATATAAGTGAAATGAGTGGACTATACATGGAAAAAGTCCAAGTCTACTTCCTGGAATATATAGCCCAAAAGGCATTTAGCAGATGTGTATATACTATACTTCTTGCCAGGATAACTGATTCTTAATTCTATTGGTATATGTATATTTCAGAAAACATAACCTGGATTTGAATCATCTGCTCTGTGGAAATTTAAGAAGCAGGCTGAGTGACACTGAACACCAGTATGCCTTTTGCCATATTACCTCACCATTATACTCTCTTCTTCTCTTTCAAACATTAACTGTGTAATATTACTAATCTTCAGAGACATGTTTTAGAACTCACAAGAGGATATTTAATCAAAGAAAACTAAAAATGACATGTTGCTGAGAAAACCTGGTGCCAGTACAAATGCACACAAAACATTTTAACCAAAATTAGCATCACTAAGTTGCTATAATTAGATTCCACCCAAATGTTTCATTAATTTAACTCTTAGCTTTCCTGGCATAACATAAAAAGCAACCACTCAGAACCCATCATTATCTAACACTGCTTTTATTTCATTTCTTGCATATATTTCCTTGCTATTTGTTTCCTGTTATAAAGAAACACATTAAAAAACCAGAATAACTATTAGCTTCATATATAACAGCACAAACTTCCATCTCTTGCCAAAATAAAATTAAATTAGTTTATGAGTCATTTTATTTGTATGCTTTTTTAAAAAGATGGTTAGTCGGCAATTAATTATTTAGAAGGCCAGTTTCCTGATCCTTTTTCAACTATAAAGAAAGAGTCATCTCTTAAAATTTATGCTATGTAGAAAGTCTGGGATATATTAGGACTTTGTCGACTTACCATGAACACTTCCTAATGTAATATCCCCAGCAGCAGAAGACAGAAATGACGACTCTGTATAAAGGTACTTGGCTTTCAGCAAACCATCTTCAGTAGATATATTAACAGAACTTCCCTGCAGTTTATCTACAGTCACGGTCTAATAAAAGAAACACTCTAATCAGTTCGTTGTAAAACAAAAACTGGTAAAAAGCCAAAATGATACCTATGGCATTAGTGCGTAATGATATAAAAGTTACTACCTAGTACACAATCACTTTACTGACTTTGATTCCCTAACTCTAATTACAAGATTGTGAGCAATAGTACATTCTTTGTATGATTGAATGTGGACTAGACCAAATATATCCTTCCATTTATTTAGGTCTTGTTTGATTTCTCTTAATAATGTTTGATATTTTCTTTGTAAAATTCTTCATCTTTTGTCAGATTTGTTCCTATTTGATACATTTAAGTGCTATTATACAGGTATCTTTATAATTTTCATTTTATCTTAATTGACTTTTATATTTGATCTTAATCCAACAACCTCACTCAACTCATTAATTCTAATTTATCTGCATTTTTAAAAAATTCTACATGCATAAATATTGTCTACAGTGATGATTTCATTTCCTCCCTTCCCACACTTATATTACTAGTTTTTTTTTCTTTCTTTTTCTTGCCTCAACCATCTACCTCACGCTTCCAATTCAATTGTGGAAAACAGCTAATGGAAATGATGGGATAGCAGGCATCCTTACCCTATTCCTGTTCTCAGAAGGAAAGCTTACAACATTTCATTGAGTATGATGGTTGCTACAAGTATCTTTTAGATACCTCTTGTCGGATTAAGGATGTTTTCTTCTATTTCAAATTTGTTTTATTGTTATTGCTATTTCAATCACGAATGGGTTTAAATTTTACCACATACTTCGTTGAGCTGTCATGATTTTTCTCCTTGAGTATGTTAAATAGTGAATATATTATTATTTCTAGAAGCTTTCCACTTTACATTTAGTAACGCAGTAGCTTTCGGTTGAACAAAATCTAAGGAATTTTATATTTATCTTTAAGCTTCCCAAATAAAATTCAATATCTATTTAGGTATATAATAGATAGATAATAGGTATCAAATATTGCTCACAATGTAAAATGAAGATATCTAGTTAAGGATTCCAATCATCTTTATAGTATTTTAAACAAATGTTTTATAAGCATAAAGTGAGTGTAATATAAAATTGTTGACATAAAACAATCACCAGGAAGGCTTGCCATGGTTTTGTCCCAGGACAACTTCAAATATCAAATAGTACAGCGGGGTGTTTAAAGAAATAACATCACTGTTGTTCAACCATTGGCATTAGTATCATCCACTCCAAATGTGTCCTTCAAAAATTGTTGAGTTCAAGATGTTATCTAATAAGAATTGAGTTTCAAGAATACTAAAATATTAGAAGACAAAAGTATAAAAAGAGAAAGAAAAGTACCCAGTTGTTCTCATGGGAAGCAAATGAGAATTACTTTCCCTTCCGGATTTAAAGTACATAACTCTCTTTTTTAATGGACTTAATTATTAAGTATATAATATACATCTATTTGCTTCTTATCTATTGAAGTTTTCTTTTAAGCTAATTATAAATTCATGGAATTTTTACTTAAAATCTAGTTTCAATAAATCTGTCGAAGAAAGATATTTTACCTATATTCATATTTGTGAAAGTACATATGTTTTGCCTTCCTCAGCTTTATAGTAAAGGTATAAAATTCCTGGAAAAAAAATCCTTTACCTACAAAATTTCTTTGGGAAAAGTTGCTTTCAGCTCATGGTTTCAAATTCTCCAAGTTATTTCCATAAAGCAGGCAACAAAGTAAGAATACTCTAGCCTTTCATAAATAGCGAGGCTGTTTTAGGGAACACCAAAAGATAAATATTTAAAGAATATTTGAAACTTAATTAAATTGGCAAAGGGGCACTTCTGATTAAACTCTCTTCATAACCAAATAAAGCCATCAAGATACTCCTTATAAGTATCTGGAAAATGCCACAGATTTACTTTGTTCATTAAACACTAAATATTTTCCTCTCTAGGAAGCTAAAAAAATATGCTCTCTGGCTCCACCAAAGCAAATGAAAGCATGTGAAACCTCAATACCCTCCCCACGACACAATATAGTTAACTAATCATTCCATTAAATTAATTTCAAAGACATTCAAAATTCACTAATAGCCGCATATAATGTACTATATCAGATTCTAACTAAAACAATTAAACTTAGGATACCACAGTTTACAGAAAAATATTGAGACTCTGATTTATAGTCATTCATGCTAATGGAAAAAAAGCATCATAAATAAACTCCCTAGATTAAACTGTATAGCTTGCTTGTTAATAGAAGTAGCTATTTAAAGAAAGAACAAAAAGTAGATCCAAAAATCAACACCATCCTGACAGAAGCATTGCTCTAAAATGATTTTTCTTTTCTACATAAAAGGAAAATTTTTCATAAATTTAGTTATTATAGATATTTATAACTTCTTAAAAGTTACTATAAATAACTATTTATAATACTTACTGTACTTAAAAATAATGAAAACCAAGTTTTAAGGAAGTACTATGGCTTTGTAGTCCAGACTAAGAAAGAGAGGAAAACTGAAAACTATGTCATTAATTCACCAAAAAGTCAGATGAAATGGGTTTCTATATCCCTTTTAAGTTATAAAACTAATTTAAGATACTAAAGTTAATGATAGAATTTAAAAACAGCTATGTAAATAACAATGCTATTGTTTATAGTGCTCAGTTGATTCTCACTATCTTGTTGCATAGACAAAACAAATTATACCGTCTATTTCTGAATAATGAAACTGAGTCTCAGGGATATTAGCTGGTAGATCCAGATCTGGTCACGTTATCTTTCCTGTGATCCCTTTACCTTTATCATCATCATCACGGTAAGTATTATATTACAGTTAGCCAGACACTGTTTTAAATATTTTGCCTGTATTAACTCATTTAATCCTCATAACAGCCCTCTGAGTTAGGTCCATTACTATTATCTCGTTTTCCAAAAAAACAGACACACACAGGTTAAGTTCACTTGTCTGAAGTTATAGAGCTTAGTAAATTGCCAAGCCAGGATTCAAACACAGGTAGTTTGGTTCTCAATTCTGTGCTCTTAAGCAATTCACTATGCTGCCTCTCAAATATTCAAAGCACATTCCTATGAAAGTTATATATTAAAAGTTAACAGATTCCATGAGTATTTAATGTTTTTTAATAATCACAAACTTAGAAATATGCATTAAAAATTAACACTATATAATAAAGTACATCACAAAACTCAATCAAGCAAGAAATAAAATAGTATGATAGAAAGTAGGAATAAATGAATATTCAATAAACCATAAAAGTTGGAACAAATAACTAATGGGAAGAAACAGTAGTCAAAATATTCAAAATAGCAAATAATTGTATATAATATAAATACATAATATGCTGGTAACTTAAGTCATTTCAAATAACATTAGCCATCATATAAGGAACTGAGTTTGAAGGTGCTACAGACTTGTCCAATTTCCCTCTAGTACCTCCAAGACCACAGCTATCTGAGAAGTGAAACTAAATGCCATTTCAAAAGAGTTGCTGCGTAAGGCCACACAGTATCTTTCAACATTTTCCTAGTTTAATTTAAAGGGCGTATTCAAATGTTTGGGCTTAAACAGCCTCCCATAGGTTCTAAGAGAAAGGTGATGGAAAATAAAGTGATGTCAATAGAAACAATTAGTGTTATAATCTACTTTGTTTAGTTATACCAACAATAATTTACCTACAAAATATGCTCACAACTCCTCCCCACCAATTATCTAAGAATAAAGCTGACTGTAGAATTTAGCAAACTTATTTTAAAAGACCCTTGCAAATTGCATAATTGTAAAGTAAAAAGGAGGCTTAGATTTTTTTCAAAGATTTAAAACATTATTGATCACATTAAAAAAACTGACAATTTAGACTTCTAAAATTATACCCTTACTTTTAATACTATGCTAAATCACAGAAAGCAACAAAAGAAGTTGCTTAAAAAAATACAAACTATCTTCCCATAACTACTAGAATCCTGACAGCTACAAAACGAAAAAAAAAAAAAAAAGAAAAAAGGTTTTAGAGAGCAATAAATTATCTAATAGTGCCACCTTGTGGAAAATACTGAAGAAAGCAGAGTTTTGAAACCCCTCAATTTGCCTAAGGGTGAAGTAACAAGTCTTAGAAAATACTCAAATAAACCTAATCCATACGTAAAATCCAATCCAAATACTGGTGATATTACTTAATGACCTATTTTAATGTATGATCATAAAAATAAAAATATCTTTGGAACTAAAATAGTAAGCATTTAAGTATTGATCGATTCCAGATTAGGAACTAAATGTCAAAAATATTAAACTACAAACTAAAACTTAAATTGTGTAATATTTTATCACCTCAATTTCAAATTGAATTTACTAATGAACTACAATGTATTAAAAAGGAAATGTTACACCACAAATTTTATAGACTCTCTCCACTCTGTGAGCCAAATGGAAGCAAAATCGTAACTATTAAAAAAAGCAAGTTGCAATCTTACACTTTTATCTGATGCATAAATATCTATATTTCCATAAATTGTTCCCAGACAGGTCACTTTGCCTCCTTTTGTCTGAACATGTAATTTTTGACTCTGAAAGATAAATACAAAAATACATATAAAGAAAAAGAAAGAATAAGTTTGACTTGTACTAATGAAACATTTTCAACATTTCTTTATTAATATTAATAGTAGTAACGCAGCAAAAGAAATAGAAATTCACTGTTTGGAGTGATTACATCAACTAGAAAAAAAAGTCAATGGCTATTAAAAGGATTAAATAAGCCACCTGGACTCAAACGGAAAAAGAGATACTTGGGTCTTCCAGTAACTTCCTTGAAGAACGGCTTGGGAATCAAAGATCACTCTGACCAGCTAACTAAATATTAATGATGATGAGGATGACAACAATAGTCAGTTACTATTCATCATTAATACTCATCATTACTATTAATAATAACAGTAATATTTATCACTTACTTGGTATTTTCTCTGCACCGGATGCAATGTTACCTACTTTACATGAACTATCATTTAATCCTCACAACAACCCAGAGAGATGGATATTACATTTTTCCCATTTTACAAAGGAAGAAAACCAAGACTCAGAAAGGTTAAATAACTTTATTAAGGTGACACAGTTAAAAAACAACAAAAACAAAATCTAAGCTAACAATTAGAATCAAGCTCTGTGTGATTCCAAAATCTATACTCTTAAGGCTAGAGTGGTCTGAAGGATAGAATACACTTATTGTAACAGCCCTCTGCTAAACCTTCTAACATGACCCACCTCAGAAACTGGAACTAAGTGAAAATGCCCTCAAGCACAGATAAAACAGCAGTCACAAGCCAGTTAGCCTCCTCTGCCAGATTAAAAAAAAAAAAGTTTGTGTGTGTGTGTGTGTGTGAGAGAGAGAGAGAGAGAGAGAGAGAGAGAGAGAGAGAGAGACACTGGATATTTGGTGCTTGGCAACTACATCAAACACTACTATTGGCCCACCAAAATCCATTTTTTCCCCCAAAGTAAAAGCAGCATAGCGTGGCCTGTGGTGACATCACATTTTCCAGCTTCCCTTACCTCTTAGGTATTACTAAGTTTTTACCAATAGAAAGTAAGTGGAAATGTAACGTGCCATTTCCAGGTTGGCATTTTTGGAAAGATAGGCACTTCTTCTCTGTGCTCTTTCTTCCCTTTCCACCAGGTGGATGCAGATGATAACGAAGCTCTAAGAAACGGCAGAGCCAGAAGATGGAAGGAACTGAGAGTCTCTGAAAGAAAAGGAGCCACCCATACACTTGGACCAAGTGAGAAATAAACTACGTATAATTGTATGTGAGCCATTAGATGTTTGGTCTATTTTTTTTTTTTAGTAGTTTATTTTCCCTTAACCATCCTATGTCTTCAGTTCTGCTATATAAAGAGATAAAGAACAGGTAAATAGCAGAAGTTGCAGAGGAAGAAAAATAGCAAAAGCAAACTTACCAATATTATGACTAGCAACTGCAGAGAAATGTCTAAAAAGTAGGGAGTCAAAAATTCAAAACAACCATATATTTTCTGGTTGCTTTACTTAGAGGGAATACAGTAAAACCCTAGTTAAAACAGCCCAGGAATAAATGTCAAAAAATTTAGTGTAAAGAGCACAATGAATCATTCTTTTAAAAAATCTGTATTATAGGTCGGGTGCGGTGGCTCACACCTATAATCCTAGCAATATGGGAGGCCAAGGCGGGAGGATTGCTTGAGGTCAGGAGTTCGACACCAGCCTGAGAAGGAGCCAGACCCATCTCTACAAAAAATAGAAAAATTAGTCAAGTGTCATGGTACATGCCTGTAGTCCCAGCTACTCAGCAGGCTGAGGCAGGAGAATCGCTTGAGCCCAGGAGGTTGCAGTGAGCTAGCATGATGCCATTGCACTAGAGCTGGGGCAAATTTTATTACAGAGATCAACTATATTTCAAGTCCTTAAAATAAGTGAAAGAGAAACTTGTATCAACAGGTGATCACTAATTTGAGGTAATGATTTTTGTATCACATTTAAAACTTACACCAGATATTTTTACCAGTGTTCTCATTTGTGAATTTACATTGGTTAAATCTTAAAATCTCAAGAATAATTCTCTCAACCCTTGGTATACCATCAGGATCCACTGGCACAATTTAGTTCTCCAATTTCTTTTTTGAGCTATTTTATTTGTAAGGATTGATTTTTCGTGACTTTTTTTCTTAGAAGTTTTTCAAAGAATGAACAGAAAATTTACTGACTTTTAAAAAATCAAATAAAACTCATTTATCTTGAAATTACCATATCAGTTCACTGGACTCCTATAAATCTAAAATACATTATGGAATCATAGTATTCTTATTTTTTATATGTCTTATAACATTTTGCTATTTCATCATCATAGGAGTTATTTTATCATTATTCATCAATTATTCCCAACTATGCTAAAAAAAAGACTAAAATGTTAATAATAAGAATAGAAGAATGATGGATTTGCCTAGAATGGTGGTTCTCAACTGGAGGTGATTTTGTACCCCAGAGGACATTTGGCAATGTCTGGAGACATTTTTTCTTGTCCTAACTTATGAGCATGCTACTGTCATCTAGAAGGTAGAGACTGGAGATGGTGCCAACATCCTACATTACACAGGACAGCACCCCCGAAAACAAAGAACTATCTGGCTCAAAATGTCAATAGTGCCAAGGTTGAAAAACCATTTTTTATTCTATGCCCATAAAGGTAGAAAAGAAGAAAACTGACAGAGAAAGATCTTTCAGAATTATCAGACAAATCAAAATATGAATGCAAAGAGACAGAAAATAGTACATCAGATTCTAATTTTGATTGTGAAATTAGAAATCTCAAACTCTGTGTCTTCCGAGGATAATATTCTAAATTAATTTTCTGAAACTTAAGCATCAATGATTGAACAGAATATTTCTAAGGACAAAAAGGAACTATAGTATTCTTATCCAGTTAGTCATTCAACATAAAGACCTCATTAAGCTATCTTCTATAACCGAACCTGAATCAACCCATCTTGCTAAAAGGGTGTGTAACAGTATTCTTAATCTTTAATGATGTTTGTGCAACTAAATTTACTTGAAATGATTCATGTGTGGACAGATGCAAATAAAGTAGACGAAAAAACCCAAAATAATGTAAAAATTAAAAATGCATCTAATTAATCATTCTAATTAGTGTTTATAAATCTAAAAATGAAAATGCTTTGCAAATATGAAGCAAAGATGGCAGACTTCTCTTCAACAAAATCACATGCTATCAAAGTTCGTAAAAGTATTGTGTTTTGACTATGCAAATGCACGAAGTGCTAGAAGTAACAATAAGCTAGAACCTATCAAAGACATATTCCAAATCATTTATAGCTGAGATCAATCTAATTTTAAGAAAAATAAAAAATGCTAATTACAAAACAAGATGAATCATTTGTTGTTTTGTACAAACAGCTCTATTTAGTCCTTAAGTACCTGGTACATTAAAAATGTAATTAAAGTAACCTAATATTTTAAGCACAGTTACAGTGCATAAAGACTTTTCCTTATTCTTTAATAATGGAAGAAAATCATTTGTAAAAAACTAAAATTTCTTTAATAAGATCTCAAAATACCATGAATATGCTATTAGTTTCACTGTACACTTTCAAGTGAAATCTAAAAGAAATATGAGGTAAAACCTTCAAAGTTGCTACAACCTCTGTAATTTCAAACCAGAACTGATTTCAAGGCAAAATTTTTACAAAGAATTACTGAAAGATGAATAAATTATAATATTCTGAAAAATAGAATAATCTCTTTAATTTGATATTACAGTTTATAGTTTAAGGGTTTAAAAAAATAATATTGAAACAAAATTAGAAAAATGCTTATACCTTAACAGATTGCAGGATGCTGCTCCCCTGCTCAGTTTCAATTTTGCAATCATCACACTCAATATTCTGAACTTTTACACAGCCAGACCCTGATGACTTGATATTCAAACCTAGAAGTGAAAAAAGAAAAAACAAGTTAGCACTACAGTAAATGAGCTCCAAAGCATTTTAGTACACCATAGAAATCCAGCTCTTCAGTTATATCCATAATATTTCTGAGTCCTGGAGAGAGCATAGTTGTCAACAGTCTCTCCCTAAAGGTAAGGGGTCTCCACCATGGCAACAGGACCAAATGCAATCGCCTGTCTGCCAATTTTTAGAAAACAGAGCAGTTATTTCTGTTGGCCTATATCATCTAAAGAGAGAAAATAACATAAATGGAAAATAAAAGAGGCAAGAGACTGCAATTCTTATAGGTACTCCCTGTGGAAGATCATGGAAGCTTCTTCTCTAGTGTATATGATCATGATTTAAGTCTTCGAATCCTATCTCTAACCTTTCATACCTAAATAATGAAAATATGACCATGCAGTTATATCCCAAGATATCTGGAGTAATTTTTATAAATGGGAACAACTTTGAATAACCTAATAATAAATAGTATTAAAATCACAAGATTGTAAGTAAATAACAGTGATACATGAAGAAAGTTTGGAAAATAAGGAATCACAGATGCCATCCTTGGCTGTCAATTAAAGGTGTAACCTTAGGCATCTCTGGGTACAAAAAATATTTAAAACATTGACATTTAATACCTAATTCACATAAAGGGGCAGCCTTGGTAGATAAAGAGAGAAGGAAACAGATTCTAAAGATACTCTACCCTTACTAGGTAGGTGGAGAAATTAAGGCTAGACACTGAGTGGTAGTTAATGCTACTTTCACCTATTCACTGAAACGGGTAATAGACAAACTACAGGAACAAGTATGAAGAAAATTGAGTTATATTGATTTGAGGGGCCTGTGGAATACATGCATGGAAACAGTAAATTGGAAATGGAATTCTGGTTCTAAAAAGAGGAAGCAAAAAATAATGAGATTTGGAATCACCAGCAAAGATAGTATCCACTTTCATCTGTGCTGCCATAAACTTTGCTTAGCTGTATTTCAATGCAGTACTCAGCCTATTTTGTACTATTGGTAAATCTTTCTCCCTGCACCAGACCATTAGATTTTGAGGGCAGGATCTCATTCACCTAGGCTACTTAAAATTTGAGAAGCATAGTGGTTGAACGGACTCCAGTCAGTTTAAATGCTAGCTCCAACACTTTATACCTGAGAGTACGCATGTATTCCTTGATCTACCCCCACTATAATGTAGGTTTCATGAAGCCATTTTTTTTCTATTTTTTCATCCACAATAAATAATTAGTTTATGCAACTTTCTGTATCTCAATTCCCTCATTTGAAATGGCGACAATAACAGTACAGTAGTCCCCCCTTATCTGTACGGGATACGTTTCAAGACCCCCTATGGATGCCTGAAACCACAGAGAGTACCTAACTTTACATATGCTGTTTTTTCCTATATACACACCTATGATCAAGTTTAATTTATAAATTAGGCACAATAAGAGATTAACAGTAACTAATAAATAGAACAATTATAACAATATACGGTAATAAAAGTTATGTGAATGTGGTCTCTCTCTTTCTCACGAAATATTAATATTTTCAGACAGTGGTGGATGCATATAACAAGCCAAAAAAGCAAAACTACATATAAGGGGGGACTACTGTATCAACTTTATGGTGCAACTGTAAAGATTAGAAAAGATTATCTTAGAAATGTTAAGCGCTATATTATGATCATCATCAATATCACCCTTCAGCCCCAGGAAGAAGAGAACCTGAGGAGCCCTTCCTAGAGAAGTGTGTATACACAGTGGCTTGCATCTGGGAAGTAACATGGAACCCAAATACCTAGGTTCCCAGGCAGTCTTACTATTTGTTTACTTCGAAACTTGCTACTCATGGAGAACTTAGACCACAAAGAATGGGAACATCAGTAAGAAGCTGGGTGCCTATTTGAAACCAAATATTGGTCCAGGTTAGATATGAAACATCCTTTTGACATGGCTGTTTTGGGACAGACTGCCACGCTGTGAGCAGGGGGAAATGTAGATGGATTGCCATATCATTGAACCGATGATTATCAAGAACTTCAATCTTGAAAAACAAGCCAGTTTGCTTATGACAAAGTGACAAAGGAGAACACAAGGAGCTCCACAAATGTTATTTGACTTGGATTATTCCAAATCATGTTTCCATTTGATATATAACACTTTTATAACTGGGAACCTCATACTTAAATATTGCTTGGAAACTCAAGAGTAAAACAGAAGAAAAGAGGCGGCTTCCCAAGGGGACAAGTATAAATCAGGTCAGAAAGCCAGGTCGAAAGGGCCCAATTAAAAGTGCACGTCCGCCAAATCTACGCAGTCCGCTATGCTGCCCGGGAACTCAAACTCGTTTTAACGTCACTTCACTTGCCAAACTTCAGGGGCGCGTTCACCTCCACGGACGCCTGGGGGTCGATGGTGTCAGACACGATGGCCATCTCTTTCAGAGCCTCGTCGTACTTCACCTGCAGGCCGTCTAGGCCCCGCGCCCTGTCCTCCACGCCACACACTGCGACCAGCACGCGGTCGCCATCCGGGTAAGTGAGGGGGTCCAGGGGCCTCACGGCCAGGTGGCATGGGAGCCGCGCCCGCAGCCGACCGAAGGGGCTCACCGGCAGCGTCCACTCCCTCAGAGTCCGGCGCTCCGGGCCAGGCGGAGGAACCTTGGCCTCCGAATCGGGCCATCGTTCCCCCTCACCTGAGTGGTACGGCCTGGCCTGGAAAGCCTGACAAGTCCAGGGCCCTGCGCCTGCCCACGCTAGGAGCTGGCGGAGCCGGAGGCAGCCAGACCCCCAGTTTAAGCAGGGGGTGAGCATGGCAAGCCCCTCTCGCCCTCGCTCACAACACCTTAGCAACAGAAGGGTGACTTGCCACAGTCAATCGACTGGGCCACGGTGCCGCCTCAAGTCAAAAAGGAGACTTTGCGAGGGTCTGCTGAAGCAAGAGCAAGCCCGCTCCCTTGGCAAGGAGATTTAAACCTCAGCGGCACAAGGGCAAGTTGGAATTTCAAAACTTGAAAGAATCAACTCTGACCGAGACTCCTTGACTACTCCCGCCCCTTTCGCTAAGGCCGACGGGATTGGTAGTTCTAAAGGGGCCGGACGTCGAGGGGCTCTTTGGTTTATAAACTATATATCCCAGGAGGCAGTGCGCAAGAGTGGAACTGTAGCACAGCAGCTTTAGACTGTGCTGGGAAAGGCACCCGCCCTTTGACTCAAGCCCATTGGCCATTGGAGGGGGCCGAAAAAAAAAAAAAAATCTACTTGAGACTCCAACTGGCCAATGGAAAGCGCGGAAAGGGCAAGAGGCAACGCTGCGTGGTCACCTTGGATACCGAGGACGCGATTTCTTGTTTGGAGAGGGTGGAGCTTTGGAGTGAGACCCGAGGCCAAAACCCAAAGAGAGAAAAAGGAGCCTAAATAAGGATCAGGACCAAGGCAAAGGGTAAGAAATTGCGCTTTTAAAGATGAGAACTAGGTGCAAACTAGGAGTCTCCTCCGTGGGTGGTTAGACCCAACCTTCGCTAAACTAGTGCGGGCGGGGGCCTCCTTGGATGGAGAATCTCGCCTTGGCAAGAAAGTAAAGAGCCAAATTGGTGCTTTTTGAGGGAACTCCCTCTTCAGTAGCAAATATAGGAATCTGGCTCCTTCCTAATCCAAAGTGACCTTATGCCAGGCTTTGTACGCCTTTGGGTTTTAATTGCTGACTTTTAAAATAAAGACGTTAATACCTTCCTTGCCTTGCCTCGAAGGGTTTTTGTAAGGATCAAATAAGAAAATGGATGGGAACGCAGTGCACACAGTCTACAAAACTGCAATGTACTGTATTTTTATTTCAATATACTTAGCATTCATTCTATGTTACCAAGACATCAGAACTTGTTTTGAGAGCATCACTGATCTCTTTGACTACAATGATCCTCGGTTTGGGGACTAAAAAAAGACACAGAAAGAGAGAAAATCAACATATACAGTGGAAAGAGGGTGGGACGGGGCGTCAGATTCTTTTCCTGTCTCTGCCCCTGGTTTACCTGTGTCACCTGGACCCATTTCTTCAGTTTTAAGATGAAGAAGGATTGTATTAAATGCCAATGGTCTCTTTTGCCTTTTATATTTAATTATTCTATAGGCAATAAAATAATGAAAAAGAAAAACAAAGATTTATTTTCTTCTTTCCTGCCTGATTTCTCTCTCCCTTTCTGTGCCTCTAACTCTACCTATAAATTATTTCCTAATTTTTTTTATCTAAGACACCTGCAAGCAATGACATTTCATAAAATGCAAGTGCTAAAACTGGACGCCTTCAAAAATTGTAGCTCTTGGCTAAGTGTAATGACCAGAATTTCTGGGAGCTGTACTGATAGACAGACAGATAGACTGCCCTAAAGGGCTCAAGCCATACATTCTTTGCTAACCATTACCTTTTCTAAAATGCAGTGTTTTCTTAAGTTATCATTTCCTCTTTTCTGTTCTCCTCCTGGTCCTTCCTCCCTCCCTATTCTTCTAACTTTAGTGAAGAAGTGCCCACTGAATGAATACTGGTTCTGTCCTTGGCTTTGTGTTTCATGTGGTCATGATTATTCAGACTAATCTTCAAGCTATCTTTTTTTAATGAAAACCCACAGGCGTAACTTTGAAAAGAAATTTGAAAAAGGCACTGGTTTAAGCAAGTTGAGAATGTACTCAAATTCGTTGTAAAAATGCTAAGACTTTAGATTAAATATGAATCCTTAATAGATAATTTTGTTTCTATGGTAATTTTTCCTTGTCTGAGACAAACTAAGTTAATGGAATTGGCAACTGAACAATAATTGTCTATGTTGCATAATATTTATTTTACTATATTCAAATAAACAAAACTGAAATAGATTCAAATATAATTTAATGTAATTCAATATATTCAAATAAAATTGAAAAGTTACTTTTCTGGTCATATGAGGTTGAAATGGAGAAAATTGTTGTATTAAGATTGATAGAAGATATTAAAACATTATAGACACTTAAATATAATGAGTATCAAGTCTGTCCACATGACAATAGTGACTAAAAAATATTGTACCTTCCATTTATATGACATTATAGTTTTCAAAACATGTTCATATGAATCATCTCACTGTATTCTCATAAAACACTCTGTTTAGCAGGACAATTATTCTTCTTCTTACATTATAGATGAGGAAACAGATTCAGAAACATTAAGATCAAGCAATTGGAAGGTCTGGCCCTCTTATCACTGTACTAAAAGGACCTTCTATTTTCCTAACACCTTTGAAAAAACAAAAAGTATTCACTTCGTAAATAGAGAATACTATATAACTTTTTTCTCCTTATTTATAGTTTACTTATAAGAAATTTTTAGCTGTTCAGTTTTAAAAAGCCATTTCTGTAGTCATGAACATATACTTCTGATGGGAATATATATTAGTACAAACTTTTTAGAGTTCAATTCATCAATAAGCATGAAAAGGCTTAAAACTGTGTTTATCTGTGACCCAGAAACTGTGCTTTTTAGGATGTAAGCAGAAAATTAGGGATGTTCAAAGAATTTTGTTTTACAGGGTTACTTATAATAATCTCATCAATTTAAATTCCCCCAAATAAGGGTGTTACATAAATTAGTATACATCTGGAATTTTTTTTTTCTTTGAGACAAGGTCTCACTCTGTCACTAGGGCTAGAGTACAGTGGTGTGATCATAGCTCATTGCAACCTCAAACTCCTGGGCTCAAACGATCCTCCTGCCTCAGCCTCCTGAGTAGTTGGGACTATAGGTGCATGCTACCACGCCTGGCTAATTTTTCTAGTTTTTGTAGAGATGGGTCTTGCTCTTGCTCCGTCTGGTCTCAAACTCCTGACCTCAAGCAATCCTCCCGCCTCAGCCTCCTAACATGCTAGCATTACAGGCGTGAGCCACCCTGTCTGGCCACATCTGGAATATTATACAACAATTTAAACATTATGTTTTGAAGATGAGTCAATGATATGGGAAATATTCCCTAATAAGTGAAATGAACAAATACAAAAGTGTATGTATAGTATGATCTCAGTTCTGTAATAATAATAAATTTAATATAAAATTATACTACATAGAAACAATTCCAGAGGGATAGACACCACTTGATAACAGTAGTTATCTTTAAGCAGTGAGATTGAGTGCTTACTTTATTTTTTGCGTGATATCAATGGTGAATATATATTGCATTAATAATAAGAAAAAAATTTAAAAGCATTTTTTAGCATATATTGTTTCCTAAGACTGACTCTAATAATCAAATGGGTGGAAGATTTCTTACCATGTAAATATAAATGTCAATGAATATTTTATTTAATGATTTATGTTCAATAAGTGAACAGCAGAGGGCATGAGAGAGTTCTCAGAAGAAAATGTAAACAAAACAGGATTCAGAATTCAGTTTAAGTGAGAAAAGCCATAGGAATTTAATTTTCTGAATTATAAACTATTTAAAAAGAAATATATCTTATGACATCTATTATGCTTATTAAATATTAATAAACTCAATAACATAAACTAATAACTAACAATACTGAGAAATATTTACTATGGAGGTAGTCCTATTTGAAATCTCTATGTGAAACTGCAAATAGAGACAGTTTTACTTTTTTTTCTATAATAATCTGCATGGCTTGTATTTCTTTTCTAAGATGCCTGTAGAATATTGGAGTGGTGGAAGCAGAAATCGTCTTATTTGCAATCTTATGGGGGAAAGCATTTGGTATTTCACCAGCAACTATGAAGTTAGCTCTGGTTTTTTCATAGATGACCTTTAGTAGGTTAAAGGAATTTAATTCCTAATTTCCTTAGACTTTTTAAAATTTCAGCACACTTCGGAGGGTACAAATGTTTAGGTTACATATATTGCCTTTTTGCTTAGACTTTTTATCATGAGCAAATGTATTTTGTCAAATGTTTTTTTGGCATTTATTGAGATGATCGTATGGTTTTTCTTCTTTAATTTATTTATGGGGTGTATTGCAATGATTGATTTTCAAATGTTGAAGTACCTTTCATTCCCTGGATAAACTACATTTGATCATGTTATATTATCTTGTTTATAAATTTCTGGATTACATTTGTTAACATCTGTGAGGATTTGTGTGTTATATTTTCATGGGGGATATTATTATATTAGTCTGAAGTGTTCTTTTACATCTTTTTCTGGTTTTGGTATCAGGGTAAAATTAGGAGGCAAATGTTCCTTCTTTTATTTTCTGCTTTTGTTTTACTTACCTCACTCAGGAGTCAATATGCTTTCTTTATCCAAAGTCTTCAATTTGTAAATCTTCAGCCTCTCCCTCCTCTTTCTATTCTTTACTTCTGGAGCTCTTAACCTAGATATATATTATCATTCACGTCTCTCAACTTGTGTTCACGTGATTTGTGCTTCTTCATCTTTTTGTATTTCAGTCTGGATGATTTCTTCAAATTTATCATATAATTCACTAATTCTTTCCTAATCTTTGCTAACCCAATGTTTAATGTCTGCATGGAGTTTTTCATCCCAATGACTGTATTTTTGCTTTTAGAAGATTTATTTTGTTCTTTCACAAATCTGCTTTCTCTTATTTTAAACTGCCCTATTTATTTATTGTGGTTTCTTTACCTATTCCTATCTCTTTAATTATTTTAAACATATTACGTAAAATTATTCTGTTATGTTATGTTTTGGGATTGCTATTTCTCTGTTGTTGCATGAACACACTCTCTCTCTCTCTCTTTCTCTCTCTCTCATGGTGGTTTATTTCCTGTTGTGGCTTGTAAATGTTTATTCATAGCTGATCTTCAGCAGGAGGTTTTTTTTTTTGTGAAATCCCTTAAATTCTGGATTATGATAATGCCCCTCCGGAACAATTCTACATTTGCTTTAGTCAGAGCCCTACCAATTTCCATGGTCATGGGCCAGGTTTTCGATTTTTATTTATTTTCTCTTGTTTTTGCTTCATATTTTTTGTACAAAGTAGTTCATTCATACAAAAGTATGAATATAAAGTATTAATAAAGTATAAAGAGTAATAGTGAAAAGAACATCTTTGTACCTAACACCCAGTTTAAGAAATAAGACACTACCAATGAGTTTGAATTTCCTTTTTTCTTTTTTCCTCCTTTATTTTCTGGCTTTCACCCTAAAGCAAACCAAGCTGAGAACTGTAAAAAAGAAAGGGGGTCCTACAACACAGAGGGCTCAGGGAAATCCCTGTTTTTTTCTTTTCTTTTTGCTCTTCCAAGGCCATCTCTAAACACAGATTTGCACTGCCACTGCCAGGCTATGAGGATACCAAAGAGTAAAAGAGAACACTGTCCTTCTAAATAGAGGAACTGGGAAAAGAATGGGGTTGAGGGGAGAATCTTCACACTCTTCTCTTTTTTCTTGGTGTGTTACCTTAAGGGCAGCCTCAACTACGTGGAACCGAATGGCACCATAAAGCAAAAACTAAGAGAACATGATCTTTCTGGCCATAACAAAGGGGTCCCATGAAAGCTGGAAAGAGTTGGGGGAAAATCTCATATAGGAGAGAACTGGAGAAGGTGATCCCTAATTCTGTGTTTGTATTTGCACACGTAACAAGGTCAACCCCACTCCTGCATAAACATGGAATACAGTAGTCCCCCCTTATCTTTGGTTTTGCTTTCTGGGATTTCAGTTATCCATAGTTCCAAAATATTAAATGGAAAATTGCACAAATAAACATGCATAATTTTCAGTTGCACATCGTTCTGAGCAGCATGATAAAATCTTGCACTGTACAAGCTCCATCTTGCCCAGGATGTGAATCATTCCTTTGTTCAGCATATCCACGCTGTCTATACTACTTGCCTGATTGTCACTGAGTAGCCATCTTAGTTATCAGATCAACTATCTTGGTATCGCAGTGCTTGTGTTTAAGTAACCCTTATTTTACTTAATAATGGCCCCAAAGCACAAGAGTAGTGATGCTGGCAATTTGGATATGCCAAAGAGATGCCATAAAGTGCCTCTCTTAAGTGAAAAGGTAAAAGTTTTTGACTTAATAAGGAAAGAAAAAAATTGTATGCTAAGGTTGCTAAGATCTATGGTAAGAACAATCTTCTGTCTGTGAAAATGTGAAAAAGGAAAAATAAATTTGTGCTGGTTTTGCTGTTGCACCTCAAACTGCAAAAGTTACGTCCATGTTGCATGTATAGGCCACAGTGCACATATCCTGAAACTGCAGATATGGGGTACTGTCCGCAGTCTCAGGCATCCACTGGGGGTCTTGAAAACTCATCCCACTCAGATATAGAGGGACTACCCAGAGAAGCATAGTTAAGGCTTTGAGAAATGAACTATAATAAAAATACCACCAAGATCCCAGAACAACTTCTGAGTGTTGCATGTAATGTACCGACCCAAAGGGCATAGAAAAGGCCTTGAAATTAAATGTTGGAATCACTGCCCCTGAAGGCATGCGAGAACTGGTGATCTGAGCCTAACCAGATTGCTTGCTAACTAAAACAAATACAAAAAATCAGTATCTCCAAAAGATTTTAACAGGACTCAGAGCTTCACAGCATATTGTTCAAATTGTCCAACATGCAATCCAAAATTACCCAACATACCAGAAACAGGAAAATCTGACCAATTCTCAAGGGCAAAGATACCAACAGATACCAGCTCAAATTATGAAAGACTTTATTCACGATAGCCTAAAACCTTGAAACAACCTAAATGTCTCTCAAATGTGAATGGAAAAACAAATTGTAGTACATCCATATAATGGAATGCAAAGATGAAGAACAGATCAGTGTTGCCAGGAGTTAAATATGGAGGTAAAGTTTGACTACAAAATGGTAGCACAAAATAATTTACATTATGGGGAAAGGGAAAGAACTGTTTTGCATCTTGATTGTAGTCATGGTTATATGACTACAAGCATTTGAAAGAACATACAGAATTGTAAACAAAAAGAGTGGTTTTTACTCTATATAAATTTAAAAATGAATTTTAAAAAATCATCTATAAAAAGAAAACTCCATCT
This sequence comes from Indri indri, assembly GCA_004363605.1. Taxonomy (NCBI): domain Eukaryota; kingdom Metazoa; phylum Chordata; class Mammalia; order Primates; family Indriidae; genus Indri; species Indri indri. The sequence continues at coordinate 11,134 of RJWJ010001209.1, read as the reverse complement.
GTGAAGCAGATATCTTTGCGGGTGAATTCTACCAAATATTTTAAGTAAAAAAAGAAAATACCAATTCTACATAAACTCTTTCAAAAATTAGAAGAGAACTCTTCCAAGCTCACTGTATGAGGCCTGTGATACCTTGATAACAAATTAGACAGAGATATTGCCAGATAAGAGAACTATTAATACAAGATAATCTCCCTCATGAACATAGAAGCAGAATACTTAACACCATATAAACAAATCGAAATCAACAATATATGAAAAGGACAATGCATCATGACCAAGTGGGGTTTATCCCTGGAATGCAAGATTGATTTCACTATAAAAATCAAGCAGTGTAATTCACCACTCAGACTATACAAAGGAAAAATATGATCATCTCAATAGATTTTTTTTGAAGGAACCGCTGAGCTAGCGCCAGCCCTCAATAGATTTTTTTTAAAAAGTATTTGGCAAAATCCAATGCCCATTCCTGATAAACACTCTACACAAACTTGGAAAAGAAAGGAACCTCCTCCAACTAATACAGGCATCTATGAAAAATCTACACTTAATGACATACTTAACCATGAAAAACTGAATGCTTTCTCCTTAAGATCTGGAACATCTTTCTCTCACCACTTTTATTCAGCATTGCACTGCAGGTCCTATGCAATGCAATTAGTCAACAAAAGGAAATATTAATAAAAGAGTTTCTGGTTTTGGGTTCTGCATGTAAGAAACTTGGAAGTTGCCCCTCTAGCTTAACAAGTCAAAAGCTGAACAGACTGAAAAATCAACAATTATCTATGCATAGTTATGTATATATATGCTTATGTATGCTTGTATATAAGTGAAATGAATGACAGCAATGATATAATGGCTGAGAGGGAGGAATTATGACTGTTTTGTTATAAGGTGAAGCAGTACACCAGTTGTCCTTCAGTATCTGTGGGGAAATTGGTTCCAGGACTCCTGTGGATGCCAAAATCTGCACAGACAGAAGTCCCTCAGTCCTCAGTTGACCCTGTGGACCCTAAGTATGAGAAAAGTCAGCCCTCTGTATGTACACGTGGGTTTTGTATCCCAAGAATATTGTGTTTTCAATCCACATTTAGTTAAAAAAAAAAATCCTTGTATAAGTGGACCCACGCAGTTCCAACCCATGTTGTTCAAGAGTCAACTGTAGTGTTATTTGAAATCGGACTTGGATTAGTTGGAAATAAATATTGAAAACTTAGGACAACCATTTAAAAAAAGTAAAAAGAAAGACTTATAACTGATTCTAAAAAAGAGAAAATCATATGAAATGCACAGTTAGGACCGCAAAACAAGAAAAGAGTGGAAGACAAAAATAAGAACAAAGAACAAGGGCAATGAATAGAAAATAGTAATAAATATGGTGAATATTAATTGAACTATAGCAGGGTCTCAAATAATGTGGTTTCATTCCATGTCATTTCATTATAATGTTTATGAGGAAAAAAAAAATCAATTCCTGGCCAGGGCCACTATCTGTGTGGAGTTTGCATGCTCTCCCCATGTCTGCATGAGTTTTCTCTGGATACTCTGGTTTTCTCACACATCCCAAAGATGTGCACATTAGGTTAATTGGTGGGTCCAAATTGTCCCAGTTTGTGTAAGATGTGTATGTGTGTGAGTGCGCCCTGTGATGGAATGGCATCCTGTCCAGAGTTGGTTCCTGCTCTGCACCCTGAGTTGCTGGGATAGGCTCTGGCCACCTGCAACCCTGAACTGAACTAAGTGTGTTGGAAAATGAATGAATGAATGAATACAAATTATTGTAAAATTGAAATTCATAAAATGTATGATAATCGTATAAAGGCACAACAGTAAACAATGCAGTACAAAAGTGCTCAGCCAGCCCACCGTATTTGTTATTGTTTGATTTTGAACTTCATGGTGGTAGGAGGTGCTCCTTTCAATTTTTGCTTTGCAAACATTTATTCCATGATTTAACCCACCACCACTATGACTGCCATCACTCACTGATTCACCAACAATTAGGTAAATAATTATCTTACTTGTTTTTATTAATATTTCTTAAATTTATATATAGCTAACATTTATTTCAATGTTTAATAGTAGAAGTGTTTGGGGGTTTTATTTAGAAGTTTGGGAATGTTTCTGTGACCAGAAATATGCTATGGCAACTTAATTCTTATTTATATCAATTAGCCTGTGGTAAAATTGGTTTCATTATGTGTTGTTTTACTTAAAGTCACAGTTTCCAAGAATGTATCAATGATGTTAAATGTGGGCTTACTGTATATCAGTAATCACTTTGAACAAGAATGGTCTACATGTACCAATTAAAAGACAGAAATTGTCAGAGTGGATCAAAAAAAACAAGACCTAACTATAGGTTGTCTGCAGGAAATCCACTTTAAATATAAAGACATATAAATTAAAAGCAAATGTATGGAGAAAAATATACCATACTAATACTAATCAAAAGAAAACAGGAGTAGCTATATTAATTTCAAACACAGCAGACTTCAAAGCAAGAAAGTTATCAGCGATAAAGAAGGGCATTATATAATGATAAAGGGATCAACTCTCCAAGAAGACATAACAATTCTTAACAAGAGCATCAAACTAGGTAAAGCAAAACCTCATAGAACTGCTCAGAGAAATTTGAATATGCTATTATAGTTGGAGACTTCAACACCCTTCTGTCAAAAATGGACAGATCCAAAAGGCAGAGAATCAGTAACAACATAGTTTAATCGCTGAGACAGTAGGTGGTGCTTGTGGTTAAGAATCAACTGCACCCTGTATGATTGAGACAGTAAATGCTGTAAAGGACTGTGTAAATTGATCTCCCTACCAGTAAGTGGTGCTTGCCAGAGGAACAAGATGCAATGTTTTCTTTGGAACCTGTGACCAGCTCTAGCCCCTCAAGAGAAGCACTAGAATGTCCCAGGTGGTGGGTGGGGCCCTGGAACTTCCAGGTGAGTCCTTATTCTCTATCACAGCAGCGGTGGGTGGGAAAGTGAGGCTGGGCAGGCCTGGGTTGGGTGAGCCTGCCCTTAGGCACCACAAAAGCTGGTAAGGTAGTTGTTTTAGTGAGGATGAAAGATCCACTCCTGGCCTTCTAGGGACAGCCACCAGAGATGGGTTGAGGTGGCCCCACCCAGCCAGAAAGTCTGCTGGTGGAGGCAGGGGCCATTTGAAATCCACAATCTGGCTGCTGGAGCAGGTTTTACTCTTCTCCTCCTTCCCCCTGCTTCATGGTCTCTCTCTGGCATCTGCCAGCAGGCAGAAACTCAATCTAGCAGAGCTTCCTAGCAATGGCACTGCAGGCTGGGAACTTCCCTTTCCAGGATCCCACCCTGGGCTGAGAGCACAGCTTTCCTGTGGGAGCAGGGTTGCTCTGTGGGTGTGCAGTGGCAGGGACCCACACTATGTTCCCTTTTCTGTTATGCCCACTCAGGCTCCCATGCCTACCAAGATTAGTTCACAAATCTCCCCTCCATTCCCCTGAGCAACAGGATTGAGTCCTGGGGATATGGGATCTGGCCGCAGGCCTGTCCCTGAGTCCCCAAAGATCAAATCCCTGACCATGCCAGGGAGAAGCATACTGGTCCTGGGTTGCCTGTGGGGTGCTAAAAGAGATTTGATGTTCCTTAACTTGAGGGCGTGCCCTGCTCTGATGGAGCAGCCAGGCAAGCAGCACGGGGGAGGGCTGGTGAGCAGGGAGCTCACAGTCTGAGCACCGCTTTGTCGTCTGCAGGTCTTTAAGAGGAAAGATTTGAGCCTCACTCTCTCTGGAAGCCCCAGCAGACGGGAAGCAGCAGTTCCTGAGAGGCCTGGCTCAAGTGTCTGTCTTGGCAGCTGCAGGCAAGGGAGGGGAAGGAGAGGAAAAGAGTCTGAATGGGGGCATCTAGCACTCTGGCTGTCTCTGTCCCTCTCTCCAAAGGCAGCCCTCTGGAATGTCCAGTCTCTGGGATCACACAGATCACCCGGGACCCACCAGCCCCCTGTGGCTCCTGCAGTATGGGTCAGAGTCGAGAAATGTTTATGTGGGAATGAGCAAGATGAAAACTGAGGGGCTGAATCCCCATGGGGAGGACAAAGGTGCATGGTGGGTGGAGAAGCAATATAGCATCTGCATCTCAGCTTGGGTCTGTGGTAACAGGAAGTGCCCTCAGGGGTCTGGCAGCCTGCTGCTTTATCCTCAAGAAGCTTCCAGTTTAATGGCGGTAGCAGCTTTTGGACTCATGAGGACAGAAAGGCTCTCCAGCAGCTCAGGAGCCTGCTGACTGCCAAAGATGTGAGGGAGGCAGAAAGAAACCACTCCACCTACCTTTCTCACTGGACTCCAACCCTCTCGGGGGTTAACCTCTGCTGCTATCTTGCTCCTTCTTGCTCTGTTCTTCTCATGGAATCTCTTGTAGGTTCTGGCACTTTTCCCTTGGAATTACACCCAATCTATGATTAATTGTTTGTTTTTTCTTGTTCATCTAAAACTTTTGCTTCTTTCTGAGACAATCTAGCAGCTGGTGTCTCTGGTTAGCCATCTTCTCTGATCTCCCCCAGATTTCTTACATAGAATACAAAAAGTATGAACCACAAAAGAAAAAAAAATGATAGGTTGGATTTCATCAAAATTCAAAACTTTTTCTCTTCAAAAGATACTGCTAAGAAAATGAAAAAGCTAGGAGACACTGAGAGAAAATATTTGCAAAACATATCTGATAAAAGACTTATATCCAGCATATACAAAGAACTCTTACAATTTAATAATAGGAAGACAAACAACCTGATTTTTTTAAATAGGCACAAAAAAAATTTGAACACTTTGCTCAAGAAGATATGCAAATAGCAAATAAGCATATGAAAAGACGCTCAATATAATAAGTCATTATGGAAATGCAAATTAAAACCTTGAGATACTACCACACATCTGCTAGAATGTCTAAAATTATTAATAAAAATATTGGCCATACCCAGTGTTGGCAAGGATGCGCTGGAATCCCTTGTACATTTTTGGTGGGAGTATAGGTACAGCCGCTTTGGAAACCAATTTGGCAGTTTCCTATATAATTAAATATACACTTAACATACAACCCAGCAATTCCACTCCTAGGTATTACCCAAGAGAAATGAAAACGTATAGTCACATGATCAAATATTCATAGCAACTTGATTCATAATAGCCAGAAATTGGAAACAAATCCAATGTCTATCAACTGGTAAATGGAAATTAAATTGTGGTTCATTCGTACGATGGAATTGTACTCAGCAATAAAATACTGATAGCCATGACAATGTAAATGAATCTAGGTAATAGAAGCCAGATACATCTATGATTCTGTTTCAGTTTGGGCTGCTATATAAAAGTACTACAGACTGGGTGGCTTGTAAACAACACAAATTTATTTCTCACAGTTCTGGAGTCTAGAAGTCTGAGATCAGGGTGGCAGCATAGTTGAGTTCAGATAAGGGTCCTCTTCCAAGTTGCAGATTGCCAAGTTATTGTTGTATCTTCACGTGGCAGAAAGAGAGCTAGGTAGCCTCTTCTTATAGAGGCTCGAATCCCATTCATGAGGGCTCCACCCGCATGATTTATTACCTCCCAAAGGCTCCACCTCCAAATACCATCACATTGGGATTAGATTTTAACATATGAATTTTGTGGGGATACAAACATTCACTTCATAACAGATACTATTTACATGATATTCTAGAAAAGGCAATACTGCCGGTGGTTATCAAGTGCCAGGCATGGAGAGGATGGGGGTAAGGGGGGAATGGTGAGGGACTGACTGCAAAGGGGCACAAAGGAACTTTTTAAAGCAATGAAAATGTTTGTGGTAATGACCACACAACTATCAACATTTGTAAAAACTCATCAGATTGCACATTTAAAATTGTGAGTTTTATTGAATATAAATTAGACCTCGATAAAGCTGACTTTAAAAAAAACTTAGTTCGTGATTCTCTTTCCTCTCTTCCTCCTGGGCATGAGACCTAAGTCCAGGGTCATTAGATATGGTTTCAGGATGGTTGTCGGGTCAGTGGTTACTGTCTGACCATGCCGGCTCCTCCTGAGATGTGCTCCCATCTGGGTCTCAGACATGGGTGTCCATGCTGGCGTCTTCTGAGAATTCTGCATCCCCATCTGAGTCTCACTTGCATGGTCCACAGAGCTTTCTGAAGCAGTGTCCTTTCTTCACACCTTCGAGGGCTTTTGGGTGTTGTGCTCCCAACCAGCCCCCACACCTCTCCCATTCCCCTCTCTGCCTAGGTAGTCCTCTCTGCTTCATCACTTAAAGGGACAACAGTGGTGATGGTTCTGGAACCTTGCCACTTTCTCCAAGTCCTACCCGGGAAGGGAGGCATGTCATTCCCCTGATATTCTTGAATATCCAGGTTCTACCATTTCCTTTTTTAAGACTTGTTCTAGGTGGACAGGGTACCTCAGGGGCTTATGTCAACTTGTTTTCTCACCAACTCTCCTTGTTCCCCAACTCAGAGAAACACTTATTTGTTTATTTTTATTTTGAATGTCCTCTTCCAATGTAAAGGTAGGAAAATTGGCTTGGTAAATATTCTTCTAACCCTATAATTAATGTAAGAACCTTTGCCCTTGAAGGAAGGAAATAAATTGAGTAAGAGATGCTGCCAAGAGAGAGGAAGACTAAAGTGGAGATCTGCCTAGGGCCAGTGAAAGCCTGAGAACAGGAAATACTTATGCAACAAAAAGAGGAGGCTATGAAATTCGCAGACACGGGAGGGGGAGCTTTGCCTACTTCACTTATTGTCTAAAGCAGCTCTTCCCCTGACTTGGAATCGACGTGTATTCCCTTAAGGACTTGTATTTAACTGTGTCATTTCCTTTCTCCTGCGCTAATACTCAATGTCCTGTACCGTCTTTCTTATCCTAGACTGAACATTTCACAGTGAGATTTGAAGATTGGGTCTTCCAAGTCTCTCGCACCAAAGCCTAAAGGAATGCTCTTGGACACATTCATGCTGGAGGACTGAGACCATCTTTTCCAGCCTATGGATTACTGAAATATTTGGTCTATCTCCAGGCTGACTTCTGTTTATTTGTTCCCTGTCAAAATGACTTAAGGCACATTATATATGAAAAGCAAAAGAACAACGTAGTGGTAGGAGGGGGTTAACATTTATTGAGGACTATATGCTGGGCACTGGGCTGAGACCTCACATGCATTGTCCCAATTAATCTTCACAATAACTCAAGTCATCTTGCAGTTTAGGAAATAGCCACTTAGTGGTTGAATATTTTGCTCAAGTTCACACAGGAAGGGGAGGAATAAGATTCAAGCCTAAATTGATGAACTTCAAAGTAGTCACTTCCTTTACCCCATGCTGCCATCCTGGTAGAATAAGTCAACGTCACTAATCCAGGTCTTAGATGAAACACTAGAAGGAGGACGTGGAAGAAGGGAGGACCCTAGCTGCTACTGATGGGAAGCAATGATAGCTCATATGTCATGAAGTTCTTTGCTAAGCAAACAGACCAGTGTAGGTCCACGTTCCTCCAAACCAGGGCATGGGGAAGAGGAAATGGGTAAACTATAGAGCAGATTTGCAAAGCAATTGCCTAATTAGATAAGACATATAGACTATTATATAATTGTAATTATTAAAATGTTATAAGTGTGCTTTTTGGTACCATTTTTAAAAATTCAAGCACAGAGGACAGTGGAATTTTTAAAATGTGCACATTTTCATAGCAAGCAAGAGGAGTGGCCTACAGTGTGACTCTAGATTGCACTCGCACATGTAGGATCTCTGCTTTACAGACTTTCTGGAAGACTGTCAGCTTTAGACCTACTTGGGCATTCCCAGCCTCCTCTTAGTCTCTGCTCACACTAAATTATTTGGAAACTATTAAGGGAACTGATAGGGCCTTTGGGGCACCCTTTGAATTTCTGAAGTCTGCCTCGACTTGCAGCATGACTATAAATTATTGCAGATATAAGACCAGTGTTTCTTGCCACACTGTGTTTATATGAAGGCTTTCCTTTGGTTTGTAACTATAGCAACAAATTCTGTAGCTCATTGTTTCACCTCATGGACTGCCTCATAATCACTGCTCTATGAGAATTAATTTATCTTTAATTGACTTTACATTGTATTGGCTTGCTTTTTGCTGAAGGATTCTTAGCCTTACACTGTTGCAGTGACAGAAGTTGAATTTCATCAGCCTGCTTGTACCCTTGATCCTGCTTTCGACTACTGAAGCCCAAGAGGAAAGGACTTTGCTAAGACCACGGAGAGATTCTTGCATGGTGTAATGGGAAAGGGCAATGGATTTGCAGCCAGGGGACATGGGTTTGAATAAATCCTGCCATTTACTGCTGTGTTATCTTGGGTACATCATTTATACTCTCTGACCTTCAATTTCCTCATCTACAAAATGGAGATAATTCTTATGGTACACGGTTGTTAGGATTAAGTGAAACAATTTGAAGGAAGGCTCTGTTTCAATTGTAAAGGGTTATATCGATGTCTTTATTATGAGGTGCACTGGGCGGGAGTGCCTGCATGCTCACAGGGGCGACCGGGGGGTATGCGGAGACAAAATCATGTCTGTTTCTCTGCCACGTGTATGGTGCTTCCCCATCATGACCCCACATGTTGTACCTACTCTGAAGTGAGTAATATAGTGCTCATTTTGGCTTTGAAGGTTTCTGAGAAGAAAGGGAAAAAATATTTAAGAAGCTTTGAAGAGAGGGTGAGGAACTTTTCTTAGGTCTGTGCTTGGGGTGTGGTGGGATTGGACAAAGGAAGGCAAGAAGATAGTGAAACGAGGAGGGACGGGGCCTAGCGCGCTCTCAGCATCCTTCCGGCCCAGGGAGGGGTGCTTATTCTCTAACAGAGCCTTGGCTTCCCCAGGAGCGCGGGCAATTAACAGATTCCTCACTGATTACACATGCACATAATTTAAAGTTTAACTGCCTAACACATGTGAACATTGACTTTAATGGCTAGATACGCACTTGCTGCTTTCTCTCAGAGTTTTGCTTTCTTTTGTGTTTGTGTGTTTTTAATTAAAGGTAATTCAAACCACATTGTTATTTTGACACTTCCATTATGAGGCAAATTTTATCTGTACGTATTTACCGCAGGAGTTTTCATTTTTCCTGTGCCTGAATGGGGGATTTGGCAAGATTCTTTTTTTGAGAGGGTATTTTTCTTTTTTGTGATTTTGGGAACAGAAAAAAGTTGTGGTTTTTTGTTGTTGTTGGGTCTTGGAATGACAAAGCTTTTTAATGCCTCTTTTAAAAAACATGTATCTATATCTTTAAAAAAAAGTTTCAAGTCCAATTTTGTCTTTGTATAGTAAAAAATAGTATTGAATAATGTGCATTGAATATAAGATGTAGATGTGAATAATCGCATTTTATCTGTTCGTTTATTAATAGGACTGCCAATTCGGTAACATCCAATATTGTTGTCCGTTACATGGATCTGAGGTATGCCTTGTGTCAGATTGGCTGCCTGATATTCTGAGCCTGTCCAGCTTGTGGACCAGAAGCTCTCTGGATGGGCCTTCAACATAGACTGTTAACATTATCTCCAAAAGAGAGTGTGCATATAATCACAGAGACATACTGACAGGATTGAGAGGCACTTGTCATACAATTTTATACCACGATTTTTATAACCCTATTTTGACATTTTTATGCTTTTTAATATATTAGGAAGACAAGAACAAAATGGAAGTGTCCCAGAGTTCTCCCTTCCTCCAAGAGGTTCGGCTCTGAGTTACTGTAGAAAGTTCTGTATTAATAGTTAACCTTCTAGAACCATGGGCTGCTGGGGGAAGGACCACGATCATGTTTCCAGGGCAGTAAGAAGAGCTAAGTTACAAAGAAGATGCTCAAGTTCTAGGAGAGAAATACGTCCTGTTTGAATCGACATTACACCTGCTATTTCTAAAATGAGCAAACCTTGTTCTTGTTCAGTGATGAGTAATATTGAAAGACAGTGTGGTTTCCTGGTACATGTTTCTCGAAGCATTGCCATTTTACTGTCAAAAAATCACATCCTTTGTGTATCCTGCCCCCTTCTCTGGAGCATGTGGTGTTTGTTTTTTGCACATGCTCCTTGTAACTATCAAGAAAACAAATGTCCTTAAGAGTTCAAAATCAAAACAAAATGATGATCACCTATGTTTAGCTTTAAAGAAGGGGAAGTAGTGGTGTGTATTACAAAACAAGGCATACCCTGCAATGTTTATTGCTTCATTATTCTTTGTGAAGCTTCCTATTTTGGCTTTCTATTTTAACACTTAGATGAAGTGTGACTAATAGAGGAGTTGAATGTTCTTCTGTGATGGGACTAAAGTTTATATTTAGCTTCTTTTCTCCTTCACTGGCCTGCACCTTCTCTGTGTGTCTAAAGCTTGCGTGTCAAGTCCTTTGCTTTCTTGAAAGCCTCGTAAGCCCACATCCTCCCCTCTTCAGACTCCTGCAGCATAGCTTGGTACTGCCTTGGCTCCTCGCACTGGGGGCTGCTGCTCTGCAGAACTTGCTGCGCCAATGGCACCCCCAGAAGCGTGCAGTGCGTGGCCACCCTGTTTCTGCGGTCCAAGCTTTCATAGCACCTGTTTCAGTTATGACTTTGAAAAATTTGTCTGTGATTTTTGGATTAATTTCTGTCTTGCCACCAGTCTGTGGGCCCCCAGAGGTGAAGAACCTTGTTCGGTTTACTCACCCCTGTTATCTGTCTCCTCCCGTAGCACAGCGGCTGGCTCCTAGCCTCCAAACTCATACCCTTTCCAAACTGCTCTTCTCGCTGTCACCAATCGCTTTACAACTCAGATAACTCCTCTCTGCAGAAAATGCCTAGAGATTAAAGTCTAAATTCCAAGCAACAAATTGCTTTTAAAGCTTTATCTACCTTCCTATGGACATTGCCTTTTATTTGGGCTAATTTTACCTTACCTTATATGATATAGAGCTAGTCATTTCCCTGCCTTGCTTCTTTAGATTATAAATTGCTTGAATCTTTGTAGATCTTGGTCTTCATTAAAGGACTTAATAGGCTGGGCGCGGTGGCTCACGCTTATAATCCTAGCACTCTGGGAGGCCAAGGCAGGAGGATCTCTTGAGGTCAGGAGTTTGAGACCAGCCTCAGCAAGAGCAAGACT